>JARHVA010010443.1:155000-162500 GCA_037957365.1 Torreya grandis | reverse complement strand
TTTTCACCCATGGTGATGCCACAATAGTAGCAATAATATCATTATACTCCCATGCACCCAGCTATACCTATTATTCATTCTCTTCTGCTATTCATCCTATCCTCTACTACCATCCAACACCTTTCTTCTCCTTTAATTTTTCCCCTAGTATGGTGATGGCCTATGTAGATCTGGAACCTTGTATTCTCTCCACAAACTCTTCTCTTATTTTTGGTTGTCGGTTGAACACAACCGCCTAAACCTTATCACCATTTTCCCAAAGGGTCAAATATTTAATAGAGAAAGAAGGACCATCCAAATACAACTCTAAACATATTTTCCATGCTAAATTTTAACTTGAAATCAATTCTATGGTTTTTAGAATAATAAAATTATGCCCAACATTTGATTTTGCATTAAAGAGGAAGCATAGTTTCATCATACATTTACTATTTCTTTCTAAACCCAAGTATATGGGGAATCTAACTAGGGTCACAATTAAATTGAGGAATACAATGTTTGTTTTATTATCACTTGATTTTTTCATAGGCATTCAATAAACACCCTCATCCTAAATGGTTCATAACCACATTATGGTCCAAACATTTCAAAATAGGGACACGAGCCTATAAGACCCCCATGCATTAAATTTAATAAAAAATAAAAATCTCTGAGAGAACATGCCAATGGGTGCCAAACTAAAATAATGCCTCCAATGTATAGGAAAAACCAAGTCTTTCATAATCTCATACCAATGTAAATAGATTTCAATGTAGAACACTAGGTCAAAAATTCAATTAAAGTTTCTTTTTAATTACACATGCATGTCACCTCAGGCATAGCTTATTTGCTTCCAAAGCACGATGAAATAAGTTCCTCATGCACATATATATACATTCATATGTATGTATGTATGTATGTATGTATAGGTATATATATATATATATATTGTTAAATTCATATAAGGTAGATTGGTCTAACTCTGACCGATGATGAGTAAAACCTATAGCCATGTCTTAATAATTTGGTTATAGGAGTGGCACCAACTAATGGAATCATGAAAAAATCCTCAATAAAATATCAGAGTTTCTTCCTCTTTATGTCTTATAGATGTCTCAATTATGTCTTTAATGTAAAAAACACAAAAAGAATAATCAAAGTGTTATAATAATTATGTAACTACATAAATTGTCAAAATAAACTTACTATTTTAAGAAAAACAGGTTTAGTTCTAGTTTCAATACCAATTTAAGGCTTATACCTAATTGAGTATGCCCTACCCGATTGAATACTTGAGCCATATCTTGATCTTGAATATATGTATCTAATACTATCCATATCTATGTTACCTAAGAATCATCATTCTTTAATATTAGTAGAGGGGGAATTATTAGATCAATGGATAAAGGATAGGGAGCATTATCAAGAGATGATTGAAAAATAGGATAGGAGGCATTATCACTATATAGATAAAAGAGATGGGGCATTTACTGAGCCATATCCTAATAGGATAGGGGACATTCTTACCTAGATAGAGAAATAAGTGACTAGAGACAATCAATCAAAAGTCTTGGAGGGATATTCCTAAATAATTTTTGGTATTTTTTATCAATGGGTCTATCAATATGCATAAATGACTTCCTTATAGCATGAAACCTGTAGTATACATATAGTCATGATACAATTACTCATACATGACATCTACCACATACTTATTACTACATGTATGTATGCAATCACTTACACATGACATCTACCTATAGTCATGATACAATAACTTATACCAAAAATGAATGTAGCTAATCACCCTAGTGCTCTCCATTCATAAGAGAATGAATTGACACACTATTCAAAAGTCATCCTAAAAAATACCATTTACTCTAAGACAAATTTTGGATAGACGGGTCAATCCATGCATACTTCAATTCCAATCTCATGCATTATTTGAAATTTTCATAGAATAAATTTATCTTATATCATCTCAAATTCACATAAGACACTACCACTACCATAACCTCTACCACTATGATTTAGAGAGGGGAGTGTTTTCAAACCTTGTTTTATTAGGCTCATCAAAATCACTCATGTCATTATCTCCATCTCCCCAAACAATTTTGAGATGAGGTAAATCATGAAAATAATCATTCATCATCTTAATCACTCCCTCATCATTTGTCATCATCCTTAATCCCTCCATCATAGACATTCATCATCCCTCATTATATCTAATGACATTATCATTGATCCTCATTATTGATCATCATCCCTAAACACTCTCTCATTATCCTTAATCATCCCTAATCACTCCCTTCTTTTTTATCATCATCTTGCATCATCCATAATCAGTCATTCATAGTCACTCCTTAATTATCACTCATTATCCCTAACCATCTCTAATCACTCTTTCCTCATCCCTCATCTTCCTTCATCATCCCTCATAATCCCTAATCACTCCATCATGGACCATTATCATCCTAATCATCCCTATTCACTCCCACATCATCCCCCATAATGTTTAATAATCCTTAATCACTCCCTCAATGGCCTTTATTATCATTAATCACACCCTAATCATCCTTAATCATTCCCTCATCATCCCTCATTTCCCCTCATAATCCTTAATCACCCATAATCACTACCTCATCATCTCTAATTTCCCCTCATCATCCATAATCATTCCTTCATAGACCCTAATTATCCCTTATCATCCTTATTCACTCCCTCATTTTCCATCATTATCCCTAATCACTCCCTCATTGTCCATCATCATCCCTCATTGTTGATAATCACTCCCTCATCAACCCTCATTGTCCCTAAGCATACCCTCATTGACACTCATTATCCCTGATCACTCTCCCATCATCCCTCATCATCCTTAGTCACACTCTCATAATCCCTCATTGTCACTCATCATCTATAATAACTCCCTCATCGACCCTTATTGTCCCTAATATCCCTCATTATCCTTAGTCACTTTGTCATCATCAATCATCATCTTTCATCATCCCTAGTCACTCCCTCCTCATCCCTAATCACTCCCTCATTGTCATTTATCATCCCTAATCACTCCCTCATCATCCCTCATCATTTATCATCATCCTTAGTTACTCCATCATATTTGATTATTCCTCATCATCCTTAATCATTCCCTCATTGTACTTCATCATCCTTCATCATCCCTAATCATTCCCTCATCATTTATCCTCATCCCTAATTATCCATAATAATTCCCTCATCATCCTTAATAACTCCCCATTGTGTTTCAATCTAGTATCCAGTAGAAATTTGTTTTAGAGTGAAAGGTATTTTTTCAAGAGAATATTAAATGGTGTTTTTATTCTTTTTGTTTTGATTAGAGTGTACTAGGGTTATTATCCTCATTCATGTCTGGTATATTACCCTAAGGATATTTTTGTATGACTTCCATGGTTGAAATAATATAATATACTCTTTGTGCTTGCATGGTTTAAATTCATTTTGAATCATAAGGGATAATGATAGATTATGAAAGATCAAAAATAACCCTTGTCTATAAACACTAAACCCTAAACCAATAAACCTTAATCCATAAACATAAAACCCTAACACCTACCCTAAACCCCTTAACTATAAAAACCTAACCCTTAAAACTATAAACCCTAAACTTTAAAACCCTAACCCATAAACCCTTATCATGAAATCCTAAAATTATTAACCCTTAAAATCCAAATCCTCAAAAGTAAAACCCAAAACCTTAAGCCCTAAACCCAAAAACCAAATCCAAAAAAATATAAAACTCTAGTCATAAAAACCTTGATCGATATAGGTAATCAAAACTTAACTCTATTGTATATAAATATTGGGTGGCTATACTATATATATTCAGGTCCATACCCATCTATGTATATGGTATAAAGTGTTGATGGGCCCTCTCTACACACATATATGGGCTATATAGGTTATTTGCATGTTATGCTCAAGGTTGAGGGGAAGGGAATACTAGAGAGACCTCGATGGAGGAGGAAATCAAAACAAAAATAATATATATATATATATGCTTATGTGAGAGAGAGAGATATAGTGTGGGCCAACCATAATTATATGGGTGCCCTATCTTATCTAAATGTGAGGCACTCAACCCCCTATTTGGGGGAGGATATATATACTTCAAGGTAGGGTAGAGGTTACCAATATATATATATATATATATATATATATATATATATATATATATATATATATATATATATATATATATATATATATATATATATATATATATATAAACACACACACACACATACACATTAGGTCATATTGGTAAACACATAGATATAGCCTCTCCCCATCCTTATTGATTGACCTAGGGTGTAGTCAGGGTCAATGATAAGGAATTATCTACCTTGGGGAACCCTCCACACTTAATTTAGGAGAGAGATGACCTCCAGTCTTAGGAGTCTCTTCCTAAAGGTTGGCATCCACTCTTTATTTTTCATTTAGCTTGGCCCTCTCCCACCAAACTCCCTATCTATATATAGTAATATGGATTAGCCATTTAGTCTATGTAATATAGAATAGAGAGGGGTTACAGATCCTAACCTAAAACCAAAGACTAAGCCTAGTCTTTCTAGTCTATATGCACCCATAATCATCTAGAAGTAAGGCAGATTGGTATAGGTAGGTTCTCAGCAAACTAACATTAGACAGAGATGAGGGAGGGCATGAACTAGACAAGGAAAATGGAGGTAGAGATTTTGAGAAAATCATGGCCCCTATATCATATCATAAATTATGGAGTGATATATATCAAGAGGTAATAGACTCATGAAATTTAACTCCCATATATATATAGGCACAAAGGATTTGGCTAGACTACCCATATATAGGCATGATGGAGCTGATTAGACTAATGATCAGGTATGATGAGGGATTGATAAGGGATAATGAGATATAATAAGTTATGATATAGTTATTAAGGGTGATGAGAAATGATGAGGGTCAATGACAAATTGATTATGGATGATGAGAGTTAATGAGGGAGTGATTAGGTACAAGGAGGGACAAGGAGGAAGTAATTAGGGATTATGATGGATAATGATGAATGATGATAAAGTGATTATGGATGATGAGGGACTGGTTAGGGATGATGAGGGATGATGAGTTCTTGGTCAATTCCCCCTCTCCTTTTAATAAATGGATCAGTTAATTCCCCATCTCCTTTCTCTATATAGGTTATAATGCCCCTCTCTTGATTTTAAAGCATCCCTTGATAATCCCTCTATCCTTTATCCCTTGATTTTGGGTTTAATGGTTTTAGGTTTAAGTGTTTAAGATTTTATGATTTACATGTTAGTTTTTACTGGCTAGGGTTACATGTCATGGGTAGTGGTTAGGGGTAGGGGTTATGGGTTAAAGGTTAGGGTTTATGGTTTTATTTTTTATTTTTTAGCATTTAGGGTTTATGGTTCTAAGGAGTATGGGTTTTGGTTTAAGGTTTAGGATTTAGGGTTTAAAGTTTTATGATTTAAGATTTAGGTTTAGGGATTGGCATCAAGATTAGGGTTTAGGATTAAGGTTTCAATGGTTAGGGGTTAATATTTTATAGTTATGAGTTTTGGGGTTTATGGGATATAGGGTTTTAGGGTATAAAGGTTTAAGTGTTTAGGATTTAGGGTTTATGGGTTTGGGTTTTAGTGTTTTAGGGCTTAGGGTTTTAAGATGTAGGGATTATATTTTATTGTTTAAGGTAATTTATGTTCTAAAGGTTTATGGTTTAATGGTTTAGGTCTTAATGGTTTATTTTTTATGATTTGGGGTTTAAACTTTTAGGAGTTAAGTTTTTAGGGTTTATGGGTTTGGGTTAGGATTTATTATTTATGGGTTTAGGGTTTGGGTTCTATTTTTAAAGGTTTTGATGTTTTGGGTTTGGAGTTTTGATTTTTGTGATTTATGGGTTTAGGGTTTATGGTTTAATAGTTTATCCATTTTTAGTTTAAGGTTTAAGGTGTTTAGGCTTTTTCAAGTTTTGGGTTTATGGTTTCAAGATTGAGTTTTATGGTTCTAGGTTTTGGGTTTGGAGTTTAGGGTTTTTATATGTTTGGGGTTTATGGTTTTGGGATTAATTTTTAGGGTTTATGGTTTAGGTTTTAGGTATTTTAGAGGTTTGGGGGTTTGGGATTTATTGATAATGGGTTAAGGGTTATGATTTAGGGTTTTAGGGTTTTGGTTTTAAGGGGTTAAATAGAGTTTATGGCTTAAGGTTTAGGGTTAAGAGTTTAGGTTTTATAATCTAGGGTTTTATGGATAAGGGATTAGTTTTTAAGGGTTAAGGTTTTGAGGGTTTAGGATTTATATATTTATGGTTTAGGGTTTAAGGTTTTGAGGTTTTAATGTTTAGTGTTTTGGGCTTTGGGTTTGGGTTTAGGGGTTTATGATTTAAGGGTTTCTTATTTGGGATTTAGGGTTTAGGGATTAAAGTTTTGGTTTTTAGATTCAAGGTTCAAGGTTTAGATGTTTAGGGTTTATGGGTTAAGGTTAAGGGTTTAGGGTTTTATGATTTTATGGTTTAATGTTTATGATATAGTTTTTAGGGGTTAAGGTCAAGGGTTAGGGGATTAGGATTTAAGGTTTAGATGTTTAAAATTTACATTTATATGTTTTAATATTTTTGGGGATGATTAGGGATAAAGAGTGATAAGGAGAGAGTGATTATGGATGATGAGGTATAATGTCATAATAATTAGAGATAATGAGGTTCAATGAGAGAAAGGCTAGGGATGATGAGGGATATGAAGGGATGAGGAGGGAGTTATTAGGGATCATGAGGGATGATGGTGAGCTTTGAAAATTTGACTAGGGAAAATGAGTGACTAATTAGGGATGATGAGGGATGATGAGGAAGTAATAATGGATGATGATAGATAATGAGGTATGATGGAGTGATTAGAGATGATGTAAAATAATGAGGGTTGATGAAGGCATGATTAGAGATGATGAATCAAAATGAGGTAGTGATTAGGGATAAATATTGAAGAGAAAGGAGTGATTATGTATGATGAGTGATGATGAAAAAGTGATTAGGTAAGATGAGGGATGCTAAGTGATTGATTAGGGATGATGAGGGGTGATAAGGGATAATGAGGGAGTGATACGGGATGATGATTGATAATGAGGGATGATGAAAGAGTGATTAAGGATGATGATCAATGATTAGGGATGATGAGGGCTATTGAGGGATTGATTAGGGATAAAAATATAAAAGGAGGAAATGATTAGGGATGATGAGGTATAATTAGGGATGATAAAAAAAGTGAATAGGGATGATGAGGCACTGATTAGGGATGATGAGGAATGATAATGAGTGATTATGGATGATGAGGGACAATGAGGGATGATGAGGGATGATGAGGGAATATAAGGTTTGATGAGGTATGATGAGGGATGATGAGGGACTTATTAGTGATGATTAGGGACCATGAATGATAATGAAGGATGATAGAGGAGTGACTAGGGATGCTGAGAAATGATGAAGGTTAAATAAAG
>JARHVA010010443.1:0-150000 GCA_037957365.1 Torreya grandis | reverse complement strand
AATGGAAATCAAATACAAGATACATCTATTATAATCACTACCTAGAAGGATATTCAATAGCGAAATGTACATTATCAATTTTCTAACTAACTGACATAATTTTTATACTAAGTGGTAGAGTCAAATTGGGGAAAATTTACCACCACAACATCATGTAAGAAAGGTATGCACAAGTTTTATATTGTAATCTTCAATGTACTAATATGTAAAATTCAAAGGAATTTACTAATTAATTTAACCCAAAATTTATTAAAACTTACAGCCAAGTAATCATTCAGGCATATTAAAATCAAGTAATCATTTGGGCATAATAAAATAAATAAATCATTCTAGATTAATAAAATATGCAACCAACCAACTCACTTACAAAAATAGACCATCATAATAAGTCTATACATACATATCTCACACATACAAACCCTCTTGCACCTAGACATGGCATAGATCCATGTGGGTATGGAAAAACATACCTCCATGGATGTATGCCCCAATAGGGTTCCCAAAATAGCTTGAAAAAATTAAAATAAAATAAATTTAATAGAATATAACTAGGGAAAAGAGATTCACATGCCTAAAGACCAAATAAGTAGGGTTTTTAATTGATTTTTTCACCCATGGTGATGCCACAATAGTAGCAATAATATCATTATACTCCCATGCACCCAGCTATACCTATTATTCATTCTCTTCTGCTATTCATCCTATCCTCTACTACCATCCAACACCTTTCTTCTCCTTTAATTTTTCCCCTAGTATGGTGATGGCCTATGTAGATCTGGAACCTTGTATTCTCTCCACAAACTCTTCTCTTATTTTTGGTTGTCGGTTGAACACAACCGCCTAAACCTTATCACCATTTTCCCAAAGGGTCAAATATTTAATAGAGAAAGAAGGACCATCCAAATACAACTCTAAACATATTTTCCATGCTAAATTTTAACTTGAAATCAATTCTATGGTTTTTAGAATAATAAAATTATGCCCAACATTTGATTTTGCATTAAAGAGGAAGCATAGTTTCATCATACATTTACTATTTCTTTCTAAACCCAAGTATATGGGGAATCTAACTAGGGTCACAATTAAATTGAGGAATACAATGTTTGTTTTATTATCACTTGATTTTTTCATAGGCATTCAATAAACACCCTCATCCTAAATGGTTCATAACCACATTATGGTCCAAACATTTTAAAATAGGGACACGAGCCTATAAGACCCCCATGCATTAAATTTAATAAAAAATAAAAATCTCTGAGAGAACATGCCAATGGGTGCCAAACTAAAATAATGCCTCCAATGTATAGGAAAAACCAAGTCTTTCATAATCTCATACCAATGTAAATAGATTTCAATGTAGAACACTAGGTCAAAAATTCAATTAAAGTTTCTTTTTAATTACACATGCATGTCACCTCAGGCATAGCTTATTTGCTTCCAAAGCACGATGAAATAAGTTCCTCATGCACATATATATACATTCATATGTATGTATGTATGTATGTATGTATAGGTATATATATATATATATATTGTTAAATTCATATAAGGTAGATTGGTCTAACTCTGACCGATGATGAGTAAAACCTATAGCCATGTCTTAATAATTTGGTTATAGGAGTGGCACCAACTAATGGAATCATGAAAAAATCCTCAATAAAATATCAGAGTTTCTTCCTCTTTATGTCTTATAGATGTCTCAATTATGTCTTTAATGTAAAAAACACAAAAAGAATAATCAAAGTGTTATAATAATTATGTAACTACATAAATTGTCAAAATAAACTTACTATTTTAAGAAAAACAGGTTTAGTTCTAGTTTCAATACCAATTTAAGGCTTATATTTGAGAGGAGTAGAGGGATCCTACAGTTGAAGAATAATTATAAGAAATAAATTATGTCAATGCAAAATCACCAAAAATTGACCAGTCTTTTTCCTATATAAAAAATAATGATTGACTAGTTAATCATTTTAATTAGTAATGTCCGTAGAAGTAATAAAAATTAATGATCACAAACAAAATCCAAGTTTATATAATACATTATATGGTTATTTCATATATAATGGTAATGTATGGGAATAAATGCATCTAATTGTAATGAATGCTTCAAAAATATTATGGAAATTACCTTTACATCATTAGTAGTTGAAAAGATTTTCTCTACAGCTTCTTCCAGTTTCCATCAGAGCACTAGATTGCACTATTTCAATGTACAAGTAATTGGAAAAAACATAAGCACAACATCTCTCTTAGTTTATGTGAATGATCATGTGACACACTTTTTTCTTCAAATAATCAATTGTATTGGATTTTATGTTTTATAAAGCATCAATATCTATTCAATCTCTTATACCTAAAAACATATTTTTAAGAAATAAATTATGAAGATATTTTCCCAAAAAACATAGGTTGTGAAGATCTTATGAGCATTAAAACCCTTTTATATATTAGGGCATTCAAGCTAGCTCCAAGATGAATAAAACTTTGTTTTTAGACCAATAATTAGAAAAGAATTTGTCCATCTCATATATTCAATGCTTATTAACAATTTACATACTTATTTTTAAAAATATATCATCCCTAGGAAATTTCTCAACCTTTTACTTATTCTTTCATGTAATAACTTTTTGTTCTTTGAAGAATCTCACAAGGATCTTTGCAACAAGGATGAAAATCAACCAAGAAGTTAACCTAGTGTCAAAGTCAACACAAAATGAAAGAAGAACATGCACACTTAACAAGATTAAATTCATGAGAGAGAAGGACCTCAATCTTCTATGAAATCCAACTTCTTCCAACATTTTTTTGTTTATTTGAAGAGTGACACATGAAATTTACAATTTTAGACTACTAGTTTATTTGTTGAAACAAAGACATAGCTCAAGAAAGGACAAAATCATACTAAGAAAAAATGAAATGAGAAACATGTCATACTAATAAAAAATTAAATGAGCAACTTGATAGGAAATGTTAACTTACTAGGTCTTAAAAAATGAGTAATATAGGAAATGCTAGTTTATTAGGCCTTATAAATCTAGCATTAAGAGTTAAAATCACCCAAAATTTCCATTTAGATCAAGGAATTGAAGTTTCCATCATATCCTTCTCATACTGGGATTTTGATTAACTCCATTTAGTGAATAAAAAATATTTTATGTAAAGGAGTAGCATAGATGGGATTCATGAAGCCAAGAGCAACAACACCAACTATCCATGAAACCAACCTTGTGACTTAATCACAATGTAGTGCTCTTCCCCAGACCTTAGCATTTTTTTAATGCCAGTGCTGATAAAAAATATCATTCATATAAACAAAAATCCCTATATCCAAAAAGGCACAATAAAGTGCTTCATGAAATGACTTCTTCAGCCCATCCTTGCCTGCAATCATAAGCTATAATGATAGGGCCAATTTTGACAGTGTTGGGATGAACATACCCCCATTTTTAAAATTAGGACCATGGAGAAACCCTAAAGTTTGAACATGAAAATTTAGAATGATATGATCATTTATAGAATTTGAAGATCATCCACTCTATTAAAATCAGGTTTACTTGGTTTTGTTTTGGCTTTAATTTGGACTAACATTGATAATAAATGGTCTTTATTTCTTTAGTTTTAGGTTCCATGGCATTTGTCCTTGAGAATTTCATGTTTCAAAACCCTAGCCAAATCCCTCAGTTTAAAATTTGAATGTTGGCATGGACCAAACTGATGAGAATATTTTGAAAGTTAATTTTGGACCTAAGCATAAAATTTATGTTCTAAGTTTAATCATGTTTATTAACATAACTAAAAATTAGTCTAAATTTATTGGTCCCATCTATTACTTTTCCATTTAAAATTTCCCTGTATACCTAATCTTTGTTCTGTGGGGTCTTTTTAATGTTTTCTAACATAACCTAAGATTTTAACCCTAAGGCCTTAACATATTTGTTAAACACTAATAGGACCTTAATATTAACATCTTATCCTAAGTTCTGGTTTCCCATCCATTTTTATGTTAACTCATCCCCTTGTTTATATATTAGCCTAAGGTTTTAATTAGAAGACCTTGACGTATTTATTAATACAATTAGGACCTTAGTCTTAACTCCTTAACCTAAATCTTTATCTCTGTGGAAATAACTTAACTTCCTTACATATTTTAGGATCTAATGGCCTTCACTTTATCATGGCCTTTGATCCAATGGAGCAAAAAAAAGCCTAAATTTTGGCTTAAATATCATGCATCCTAGATGATCTAATAGTTTGTGCTTCCCATAGCCCTTTGATTGGATGGCATGAGGAAAACTGATAGAATCTCACATATAGCCCATTTAACCAATCACATTCAAGCCCTTAGATCATGATAAACACTTCTCACTTTCTCATGAGGACTCGATCAGATGGTGTGAGGCATAATTGAAAATTCAAAAGACTATAAAAGGCCTGAAGGATTGACATGCAACACCTTTGCATTTGATGACCAAAAATAAATGAGTCCCCCCTGACAAAGTGACCAATCACAAGCAAGTTCCCAGATCATGATCCTATGGCTAATGATGCATCACTGATTAAGATCCAATGAGGCAAATTAAGTCCAAGATCTTGGGAATACCCATGGATGTGCCAAGTGGAATTCTCACATTAGGTTATAATAATTTCACAAGCTTAAAATTAATGTTCATGTGACCATCATTTGATGTCTAAGAGGATGTATTTGATGTCTATGTGACCATCAACTTTAAAACCATCAAATTAAAAACTGTATTATCCTAAAATTATTATTTATGTAATCATCATTTGACATCCATGAGGAGGTATTTGACATCTATGAGAGCATCAAATTTAATATAATGAATTATTATGCTCAAGGTTAAAATGCACTCCAAAATCTTGTTGAAAGTCTCAAAAATGGCCTTATAGGCTAAGTAAAGTGCTTAGAAAATGCTCAAACACTAGAAGTTTTCAAATTATAAAATGTGGAAATGATCTTATAAGCTAAGTATGCAAAATAAACCTAGTCTAAGTTTATACTTTAAGGTCCCCATGACATTTTAATCAAATGTCATGAACCTTAAATTATAGACTTATACTAGGTCTTATTTTGAAAAGAGAGTCCTTATAGCATAAAATTTAGACCAAATGCATCTAGCTAAATGTTTTAATGTGTTTTTTCAATACAATAAAATCCTATGCATTATTGAACCATTGTATCATGTTTATCCTTTTGAGCATATTTTTTAATAAGCCTTGGCATAAATATTATAGACCAATGTTTACATTGTGTTTATTAAACATGGCATAAACATTAGCCTAGAATATTTAGGTCATGGCCCCCTTGTATATAAATCAGAAAAATTAGGCATAAACCCCTTAACCTAACATTTATTTCATGCTTAATAAGTGAAACAAACCTTATCCTAAGGGACATAAGCCTGAGTCATGATCTTAATAATGTGCTAACTTAATGTTTGGGCATCTTTGCAGATCAACAACACATGATTTATCATTGAGTTTTTAGCCAATGTTGTGAAGACCCTCAAAGATTTTTCAATGAGGCCCCAAGATCCATGAACTCGACACATGGTGAAATCACATTCAAGGCAAAGTTGACAAGATGATCTGATGGTTCATACTTCATCATTAGATTTTAATCCAATGATATGAAGGTACTCATGACTCTTCAAAGGCCCACAAGCTCAATGCATGTCCAATGCTCATTCATCAAAGTACTAACATAGGATTTGAAGCATGAGGAAGGCACCCAAAGATGCCAAGTGTCACTACCATGGGGTTTGTAGCAAAAGGATCCAATCACAGGCAAGGGCCTAGCTTAAAATCAAAGGCTCATGCTAATCCTAGATTTTAATCCAATAAAGTGAAATAAAAGAGTCATTTTTAAATGTCACTGACTAGTGCTCAAAAGTCATTTATGAAAAATGCCAAAAAAGGCCCAAATCAATGCCACATAGGCACCATGAAAGCAAAAAAGGACAAACTATAAGATCTTATGGGCTCAAAAATGCTAAGGTATAAAGGTAAAGGTCTAAATAAAATCCAAGGCATGTATAAGCCAAAGCCTAGATATGTTATACCATTAAAGCTCCAAAACCCTAAACCCTACATAAAATAGACCCAAATGGACTCAATTGGTTATAATTTTATCCAAGGAAAACTTAATTGTGTTTTTGATCATGAGAGAACTTTCACATAGATAATTTACAATTTGGTGTGAGCAATTTGTAAGAATAGATACAATGACAACTCACAGAAAATAATTAAAGGAAGAGACCAAGCTCTAATTATCAACAGATAATGACGGTCAGATCTTCAAAAAAATCAAATTAGACCTAGCATCCCTAAATATATTAGGGATTAGGAACTGGTCCAAACTCTTCTTCATGATCGAGGAATTGAAACCCATCATAAAAGAGGAGCAAATAATTGCCACAATAAGCTAGAGGAACTATGACCTAGTCACTATTCAGATGGTCAGCCTCCACTATGTTGAGACAAAACTTGAGGTACTATATTACATCGATATCCTTGCTTCCATCTTCATTGATTCTAGAATTGATAATGAATGGATCATAAAGAAGGGAAACTCTAAATAAGTAGCATATATTTCTCTTGTAGCATTTTAGAAATATTATAAGCTCCCACTTCCCCATGTGGATTTATCAAAGATCAAGGAGTGGACAAGAAACCATGACCTAGAATCTATCCTTAGACCCAAGTTGCACAAAGGCCCTCATATCTTCAGGGACTTTGAAGGAAAAATCTCAGTAGTCCAATTTAGGGAGAGGATTAGGGTTATAATGACCCTATTGAACTGAGCCTTTGGAACCCCCTCAACCACCTATGTAAATAAAATTTAGGTCCCATATGTACATTTCATGGTGGAACAGAAGCTCACCCCTCTAATTAGAGATTTAATTAGTATCTTCCTCACAAAGTAATTCACTGCCATAAAAAAGAAGACCTCCAAGAAATTTTATATGATGTCATACTTGTTAGATGCCCTACTTACCTTAATCAACTTCCTGGGCATTATGAATTGATCCCAATATGGTAAAACCACCATTTCACATCACTATTCTAAATTACATATCATTAAGTAGAGGAATAACATGAAGTTTATTTGTGACTGCATCTATCTAGCCATAGTTGAGGCCATCACAAATGTTTCTATGACTAGGATCCACCCCCTCATCAAGAACTACGTAGATATGATAGGTGATATCTAGTACTACCCTGACTGGATGGTCATCATAATTGAAGGGATCATGTCTTAGCCTTGCAGGTTACTAGTAAATGTTCCCAACAAGTTAGCTAAGAAATAAATTGCTTCCCAATTCCTTCATGGCATTTATGGCACTTATAAATAAAATAAAAAATGACTTCTTCACCACTTCCCTCTGATCTTTGGAAGGACCATACTTCAAGACTAGAAATAGGTTAAGACTATGGCCAAGCACCAAGATTCATTTAGTTTTCAACTGGATGAACTTAAGATTTAGGATCATAAGGGTATAGTGGCTAGCCACTTGAAGGACAAGAAGCTCCCAAAGCTTGAATATGTACATCAAATTGGTATCCATGACACCATATATATTAAGGCTAATAATTATGAAGAAGTATTGGCCATGATCTAAGGCCACAACATCAAGCTAAAACATACGCTAACCAAGGATGACAAACCCTCAAGAGAGACATGGCAAATCCATCCTTTGTAGTATCACTTACTACTTGGTCCATCTAGGATGGCTTAAGAATAATCCCAAGTAGAATAACCACAACCATAGCCTTAGGAACAAATTATGAAAAAATAGGATAAACAAGGCAAGGACAAGGATAAAGTAGGAGAAGTGAGATTGGAAGATAGACCTAGGGAGGGCCACTCACCTTCAACACTACCTCAAAGGCCACCTTCCCCAATTCAATACATATAAATGATTGCCTTGGAACTAGAAAATACACTTGAGGGTTCTGTTAAGGAACTTTCAGAGGCTTATGACTCAGACAAGAAAGAGGAGCCTAAGGAAGATAAAGGAAAAGAGCTTGTCCCTATGGAATCTCAAGAAAAGAGGAAGGCAGAGCTAACATTGGTCCCTATTAGACCAAAGAAGAAACAAAAATTGACATTCACTCACCCCACCAATGAAATCAATCTCTTTAGTGATGAATTCCCAATTCATGGATCAGTCATTCCTAACTGGTTCATTTATGGAAAGTTACAAAATATCCCCTCTCTTTCTCATTCATGGGCCATGACAAGAGTTGTTGATGTGGAGATACAAGATGACATGAAGCCATATATAAGGGCTATGGTGAAGGAAAAATAATAAATAATAATTGTGGTCACCCAAGAACTATAAAATAAAAGGATGGATGCCCTAAGAGCATCTAGTAGCTCAAGTGTAGAGATCCCAAAACCTCCCAAGTTTAAGAATCCAGTCACTACCATCTAATTCAACCCTAAAACAACTAGATTAGAAAGGGTTACAATAAGGATATCCATGGTTGGAACAAAGGATTTCACATTTCAAAAGGTGGATCCCTTTGTGGGATTAACCCCTATGGGAGACTATAGCTTGGTGAGGTAGCCATTCATGAGGAGGATGTGGAAAGTTTGATTGAGGCTTAATCAACATAAGCAATAGCTAGAGTCTATGGGATTAAGCAGAGGTTCTTAAAATTGGAAAGAGAAAAGGAAAACTTAAAGACCTAGTAACTTCTATCAATACCTAAGGCAATGACCAAAATGCTTGATGAGTCATTTTATGACATGTTTGAGGCACTCAAAACAATGAAACTAAGGCAGAGTGCATTGGGGGGGGTAGTGTGCATTGGCCAAGAGTCTGGTCACCTACTGACAAGTCTCAAAGGACAAAATAGCCCAACTTCTCAACATTCAAGCAAGTAAATATATCCCAGGCTTTAAAACCATTAGTTTAGGACATTTGAGCAAAATTTTTGGAATTATGGTTGATAAGGTACAAAGTTTGAGTGTTTGGCATAATGATGTGGAAAGACTCCTAGAAGATGATAAGGATCTAATTACAAGAATTGAGCAACTTCTTGGTACTATGCTCATAGACCCTGCTCAACCCAATGTCCTTGGAATCATAAGTGATGAAGAACTTAAACATAGGGCTACTTTGGTAACCCAAGAAATCAAAATAAAAATACAAGGAAAATTTGGATCTGATAATAGCAAAATCCTAGAGATGATATTCAATGTAGGAGAAAGGATAAATGAAGTTAGGAGCATTAAAGAATCCATGGTCAAGAATGATAGGTAACTTGATGACTTGGAAAATTAAGAGGAGTGTATCATGAAGTCTTCTATGGATCTAGGGCTAGTTGACGAGCAACATGCTAAAGCCATGAACATACTCCAACAATGACAACTAGAGGCCCCACTAGCAAATTAAGTAATATTCTATTTTGTAACTTTTGAAATAGAATATTCCATTGTAAAGCATATGCTAGCTTGTTAGCATATTTTCCTCTAGGTCAATATTATTGGGAAAAGCATGTGTATTTTATAACTTATAAGGATAATGTCCTTATCTTTGTATACCTATATTTTGTAACTGACTGGTACACTGCCTAATCTTTCTATAAAGGCATGTATTACCATTTATAAAAGGAGAGATATTTTTTATGAACTTTTTTACACTTGAAATAATTAACATAATCAAGGAATTATGTAAGGATTGTCTATATTTGATATGTAAATTGTTAATATAGCTTTTCTCTAAAATATCTAGTAGATGTCTTAAATTTGAATAGTGTTTTTGAATTCTGAGTTGCATATTCTAATCACAAGGTTTTTAACTTGTGCACATGCTAGATTAGTTGAAGGATCTTAGGTTTTGATTCACCTAATTTTTGCTATATATTTAGATGTGCTAATGTTATTTGATTATATTAGTAAATCCTTAAATTAGATATGGTTCTTACTTGTGATTTTTTACATCATCCTTTGAAGTTTGTTTGGTATATAGTGGGATTCTAGGATATGTTGCATTATATATTGGTTAAATGCATAATCAGTTGTAATTGATGCTTTGTCATAATGTTTGGGACTAAAATTGGTAATCACTCATTTCTTTTATGCTATACCCTTATCTTTGCTCTTTTCTTACACCAAATCACTTTAGTTTTAATTTTAGTATAAATATCCCCTTATAGGTTAGTTTTTAGCTTAAATCTAGAGTGTAATTCACTAAGTATTAACATAGATTATCTACAATTTATGAATAACAGACCATGATAGCTCCCAACCACCAAATCATATAAATATTTTGGAATAATTTATTTTTCTCTACTTCTATTTCACCACAGACAACTAGATTGCCAAACCCTGTAACGCATGCCCTGAATTTTCTAAATTCTAAATTGAGAAGTGTTCTTTAACCACTAAGAGTACCTATGGTTCATTTAGAGGTATCAATAGGAGAAGCTCCCATTAGCACTAGAAGGAGGGCCTGAATTTTTTGAATCTTTGTTAATCTTAGTCTGCTTTATCTAAAGATCAGTAGATCTTTGTTTTTTTTGAGTGAATTATTTGCTTAGAAGTATAAATGATGTAAAAAAAATAGGCCAACATTTTGGAGGCCATAAATTTTGACCTATAACTCTGTTTGAGCTCTTCCACACTCCAAAAATATTGTATTGAAAAGTTTTATTCTATCCTAAGCAACTCTATCCACTTAGATTTGATTTCAATATTTTTTGGAAGCCAAACATGATCATCTAGGGTCCAACATTAATGTTTAATGATTTTTTTAGTAATTTTTTATTTTTAGAAATTATATATTTTTAGAACCAAAAGTAAACTTCAGTTGAATTTCATCCCATTTACTAATTTTAGTATTTAGGTTATTTTGGGAAAATTTTAGAGCCATATGCACTTGTATATGAAACTTACTATAGATAGTGGCTACTAAAAATAGATGTTTTTTTGGATTTTAAGTTTTTTCAAATTTTGTATGTAGACTCTAATTTTTGAGTTCAGGCTTATTTAAGCATGGCTTGAGTTTTTAATTATTTCAAGCAATCAATATGAATAAATTCTAAGTATTGCTTCAAGATCTTGGCCTATTGGTAATTTTCTTGTTCTGGATAGTTTTTGGGTTCATTATCTAGTATCAGAGTAAGTTCAAATCTTAGAGGAGTAAAGAATGGTGAGAGGATGAAGAGGTGTTGTGAAGATGAACCAAACTATACAAGAGCTATAGAGGCAATTTCAATAATTAACAGAGGTTATCACCAATCAGCAAAGAAGACATGGTGGTGATGAGGAAGACATAGACTGTGATGAAGAAATTCAATAAGAAGAAGAACAATAAGAGTAGCCGCCATCGATAGAAGAGAGAATGGTTCAAGATTTAGAAGGAAGAAATAAAGGAATCAAGGTCGATGTTCCAGATTATGGAGGTAGTTTAAAACTAGAGGAGTTGATAGATTAGATGAATAGCATGGAGAAGTTCTTCGAGTGGAAGACTATGAGAGAAGACAAGAAGGTAAAGTATGCATGCACAAAATTGAAAGGTCATGCAATGATTTGGTGGGATCACCTATAAAAAGAGAGACACAGAAAAGGTAAAGAGAAGATTAATTCATGGAAAAATGTGGAGAAGAAGACGAGGGAGAATTTTTTTGTTATGGATTATGCATAAACCCTATATATAAGAATTTAGAATTTAAGGCAAAAAGATCACAGTATACAAGAGTATATAGATAAATTTTATAAGCTTTCCATATGAGTGAAGCATGATGAAAAAAAAGAGAAGATGGCTGAAAGGCATGCAAATGGTTTGAAATTTTCTATTCAAGATGAATCAAGCATGCATAAAATACTTAACATGGAGGAGGCTTATCAATTAGCTTTGAAGATAGAAGAAAAACAAAATACAAAATTTTTTAGAAGGACATCTACTAGTCCAAGAAGAGGTGGATCCCATCTAAAAAGGGGATGAGGTGGGTTTAATACCACCATAGGTAGATTTAATGCCAATAAAGGTGAATCGTCACATGGTGCAAAAAGGCAAGATGATAATAGGCAAGGGTTTCAATACCAACAAAGAGGAAGATGATTTTAGAGAGGATGAAGCTATGGTGGTGCTAGAGGATGGTTTCCAAATCAACATAGATTTTATGTTTGTTATAGATGTGGAAAAGAAGGTCATAGAGCATTTGAGTGTCCAAGCTATTAAGAGCAAGGGAGGAGGCAAGAAGATCACCCAAGAGTCAATCCAGTTGAGGTTGAAATAGAAGAGAAAAATACTAAAGTTGAACCAGCTAATGTTGGAGATAATCTCATAATGAGAAGAACCATGATCACTCCAAGGAAGGATCAAGTATATAATAAAGAAAGTGGTGATGCATGACTGTAATCAAATATTTTTTGAACAAGATCTACTTCATGTGGAAAGGTATGCAAAGTAATTATAGATGGTGGTAGTTGTGAAAATATGGTTTTTAAAGAAACGATTAAGAAACTAAATATGCAATGTGAAAAGCATCCTAACCCTTATCAGATTTCATGGTTTAAGAAATGGAATGAGGTTACAATAGATAAAAGGTGCTTAATCAAGTTTTTTATAGGAAAATTTTATAATGATGAAATATAGTGTGATGTTATTTCGATGGATACATGTCATGTGTTACTGGGAAGACCATGGAAATTTGATAGGAAAGTAGCTCATGATGGAGCAAAGAACACACACTTTTTGGAAAGGTGGTACAAAGGTAGTTTTGTTACCTCTTAAAGAGGAAGATAAGATAGAAAGCATACTCTCTGCTAAAGTAATTTTCCAAGATATGAAGGTAGCAGCTTGTTGTTATGCATTAGTAGAAAAGAATGAAGAAAAAAATGGTGCTAATAACAATAAAAGCAACAAGAGTATTGAAATAATATGCAAATGTTATGCCTAATGAGTTACTAGATGGCTTACCACCAAAAAGAGATATTCAGCATCACATTGATTTGATTCTAAGATCAGCTCTACCCAATCAAGAAACTTATAGGATGAGTCCAATATAACATGTAGATTAAATAAATAGGTTACTAAATTTATAAGGAAGAAGGTGATAAGGGAGAGTATGAGTCCATGTGAAACATCAACTTCATTAACTCAAAATAAATATGGAGGATGAAGAATGTGTGTGGATAGTAGGGCAATTAATAAAACTACAATAAAGTATAGGTTTTCTATACTTCATTTAGATGATATGATGGATGTACTTGTAGGAGAAAAATATTTTACCAAGATTGATCTAAGGAGTGGTTATTATCAGATTCAAATGCATTAAAGAGATGAGTGGAAAAATGCATTCAAGACTAGGGATGGCTTATATGAGTGGATGGTGATTCCATTCGGATTATCTAATGCACCTATCACATTTATGAGGGTGATGAATACAGTGCTATGAGAATATATTGGTAAGTTTGTGGTTGTTTATTTTGATGATATTTTGATATTCAATAAGACTAAAGAAGAACACTTACAACATTTGATAATGGTAATGAATTTGTTAAGAAAAGAGAAGTTGTATGCAAATTTGAAGAAGTGTAGGTTTATGTAGAACAGTTTGATATTTTGGGGATTTGTAGTTTCAGTATATGGTGTGAAAATGGATGAAGAAAATTAAAGGCAATTATTGAGTGGCCTATTCCAAAAGCATTACAAAAGTAAGATTTTTTTATGGTTTAGCAACTTTTTATATAAAATTTATTAAAAACTTTAGTAGTATTATGGCAGCAATAATATATTGCATGAGAGGGAAGGAATTTGCATAGACTAGAGTAGCCATAGAAATATTTGAAACTTTAAAGAAGAAGATTATAACAAGGCTAATTTTAGCATTACCAGATTTTAACAAGTGTTTGAGGTTGATTGTGATGCTTCATTTATGGGAATTGGTGCTATGATAAGTCAAGAAGGAAAGCCAATAGAATATTTTAGTGATAAATTGAATGAGGTAAGAACAAAGTATTCTAGTTATGATATTGAACTTTATGCAATTGTACAAGCATTAAGACATTGGAGGAATTACTTAGTGCCTAAGGATTTTATCCTATGTAAAGATCATGAGGCTTTGAAGCATGTGAATACACAAAAGAAGTTGAAAAGTAGGCATGCAAAGTGGGTTTTTTTTCTTATAGGAGTATAATTTTTTGATGAAACATAAATCAAGAAAATAGAATCAAGTAGCTAATGCGTTGAGCAGGAGGGTAGTGTTATTAACTACTATGGTGAGTGAAGGATTTTTATTTGATGATGTTAAAGAATTATATGATATTGATCCATATTTTAGTAAGGTAGTTGAGCAGTGTAGGAATCCATTAATAGGTGGGTTAGATTCTATTCATGATGATTATCTTATACAAGAAGGTTATCTTTTCAAAAGGAAAATTATGCATTCTAGTTGGGTCTCTACGAGACAATATAATAAGAAAATTACATAGTGGCAGTTTGGCTAGACACTTTGGTAAGATGAAGACAATAGCTTTGGTAGAGGAAAAGTATTTTTGGCCAAAGATGAAGAGAGATGTGACAAGGTATGTTTCAAGGCGTACAATATGTTCGGTGGCTAAAGGACATGCATAAAATACTAGACTATACATGCCATTACTAGTTCTTAGAGGACCATGGATAGATTTAAGTATGGATTTTATGTTGGGATTACCAAACACACAAAGAGGTAATGATTCAATTTTTGTTGTTGTAGATCAATTTTCAAAAATGTTTCATTTCATTGGATGTAAGAAAACTAATGATGCCACTAGAGTTGTAGAATAATTTTTTTATGGATATTGTGAGATTACATGGTATTCCAAAAACTATTACTTCAGATTGGGACATGAAATTTATAAATCATTTTTAGAGGACTTTGTGAAAAATTATGGGTATTAAGCTAAAATTCAGTAGTGCATATCACCCACAAATAGATGGACAAATAGAAGTTATGAATAGGATCTTGGGAAATTTATTGAGATGCATAGTGGAGAGAATCTAAAGCAATGGGACTTGGCTTTACCACAAGCTAAGTTTTAATATACCAATTCAGTGAATAGATTAATAGAAAAGTTACCTTTTCAAAACAATTATGAGATAAATCCTATGGGTATTTTATATTTGGTATAATTTCCAATTATAGATTGAATTAGTGATGATGCAGAAGCATTTGCAGAGCATATGCGACAGTTGCAAGGAGTAAGAAGTAAGTTGTAGGAAAGTAATGAGAAATATAAAGAAGCAATAGATGTTAGAAGAATATATAAGGTATTTAAATAAGGATAGTTGGTAATGGTTTACTTGAGGAAAGAGAGATTTCTAAAAGTCACATACAATAAATTGAAGTACAAGAAAATTGGGCCATGTAGAATTGTGAAGAAAATCAATGATAGTGCATATGAGGTGAGTTTACCATAGAATTTTGATATATCTCAAATATCTAATATTTCAGATTTATATGAATTCCATGGAAAAGATGATGAAGATGAAGAAGTAAATTGGGAGCAGTAGGTTCTAAAGAAGAAGAAAGAAAAAATAGTGCAAATTTTGGATATGAAGATAGTGAGCACAAGGTAAGGGAATTATAATAGGTATTTGGTGTAGTGTGAAGGATTGCAGTAAGAATATTACACTTGGATTACAAAATGGGATTTAAGGAAGATTGATAAAGATAAATGGTAGTAGTATAATTAGGCCAACTCGCAAGAGTTGAGTTGTTTTTAACTAGAGGAGAATGATGTAGAAAAAATAGGCCAACCTTCTAGAGGCCATAACTTTTGACCTGTAACTCTGTTTGCACTCTTCCATATGCCAAAACAACTGTATAAAAAAGTTTGATTCTTCCCTAACCCTCTCTACCCACTTAGATTTGATTTTGATATTTTTTGGAGGCCAAACATGATCATCTGATGGTCCAAAATTAATGTTTAATGATTTTTTGGGGAATTTTCTATTTTTATAAATTGTATATTTTTAGAACTAAAAGTCAACTTCAGTTTAATTTCATCCCATAGACTAATTATAGTATTTAGGTTATTTTGGGAAACTTTTAGAGCCACGTGTGCTTGCATGTGAAACTTACTATAAATAGTGGCTGCTAAAAATAAATGTTTTTTTTTAGATTTTAGTTTCTTTTAATTTTGCATGTAGACTCTAATTTCTGAGTTTAGGCTTATTTAAGCATGGTTTGGGTTTTTTATTATTTCAAGCAATCAATATGTAATTCTGTATATTTATTCAAGATCTTGGCCTATTGGTAATTTTCTTGTTCTTGATAATTTTTGGGTTCATTAATAAAGATCACTGATCTTTGTTGTTTATAGCACATCTTTTTGCTTCTTTTTAAGTTCTTAGGGAATTGATGCTTGTTTCAAAAAAATTAGCTTAAGCATTGAAAATCCATAATATCTGAGGTTATGATGGCTCATTTTGATCAAATGTGAGCATATGTTTCATAGATATAAGTTCCTTTAGTCTTAGACTTATAAAGATAGACCATATTTATGTAATTGAATGCATATTTGAGCTAATTCAATCAAAGATCAACATTTTTTATAGTTTTTCATACTACATTTACAAAATAAGCTCTACGTGTAGATCTAACTCTTATTATTTATAAAAGTTAACTTGATACATCATATTTTAGGTAGGATCTTTAAGTTTCAAGCTAGAATTGCCTAGGATTAGAACAAGATCACGCTCAGAGACCAGGAAGCCTTTGATCAAGCTTGAGGTCCACAAAAAATCTAGACATGACAAAGGTAGACATAGGAGATCCAAATCTTTGCCAACTTCACCTCTTCAAGGTACCTGTGCCTTCAATTTTTATCCAAATATGGCTTGGTTGGGAGAGTATTTCATCAATGTACCAAGTGTGGCACATGACCTCCCACATATCCCTAAAAATTACTTACCTACATTTAGTCCAATGGGTATAGTAATAGCTGAAGAACATATAAAATCTTTTAAAGTAGGCTTAAGATTGCTAAATGTTATGCATGAGGATGTAGCTTGTAGGTTATTCCCCTTTACATTTAAGGATGCTTCTTATGAATGGTTTTTGAACTTGGCTAATAATTACATCACAAGCTGGGATGATTTCAAGAATGTATTTATAGATCAATTTGGTAAGATTGTTAGTCCATGTGTTATCTACCATCAATTCACCACCATTAAAAGAGATACAAGTGATCCTATTAGGTCCTTTAATGCTATATTTATAAAAAAAATTAGCAAGACCATAGACCCTTATAAGCCTAATGATGTTTTATCCTTAGATATTTACAAATATGCAATAGATCTCATTACCTCTTTATTTTTGAAGAGATACACACCAGCCATAACTTTGTTAGCTAGAGCTTATGTTGAAGTAGTAGCCATTAATGATAAAATGCAGCCCCAAGGGTAAATGGCATATTATATGCCAAACATCAACCCATAAATGCATGTGATGAACTTATTCCCAAACAATAACCAAAATATCCCAACATTAAACCAAATCCAAACCTAACTCAGTTTTTATTGAGTCATACAACTCCCAATCAAAATTTAGGATTCTTAAATCATCCTACTAATAGCTTCAATAAAGGTGATCAAAGAGCTCTGGTACCATCTATTGACAACAACCAGGTACATAATTTTGAAACTCCTAAAAATGAGAATGAATCCATCTTTAAAATGGTCCAAAATTTGAGTATTGATTTTCTTCAGTTGTAAAAACAATTTGGAAATACTTTGTAAAGTTCAAGTAGGAAGTTCTCATTTCAAAGGTATAATAGGCCAAACAATAGATTTTAGAATGATATTTTTCATAATAATAGGAATAAAGAGCCATCTTCTGAAAAGAAGACTATGAGCATTAAACTCACTGATATTACATTACCTGATTATTATAGAGTACATTGCACAACCAAGCATGGGGAAATTGACTATATTGAGTTTTACAAAGCTTTTGAGGCTTTCCAAGAATATTTGGATACATTTGAAGTGGTCCCTAACAAAAAAATTAGTGCATGTACCTCTGGATCTAAGTCATCTGATTAAGCCTTCATGGTGGACACCTTTGATTTCCCCTTTCTAGAGAAAAATGATCCTGATGAGATCCCTAATGAGATCTAAGCCTTTCAATAGTTCTTGAAGAAAACTTATCCCTTAATAAATAGAGAATAGAGGCATCCTTTGACCACCTCAAGACCTCCAAATAATCTTTGGACTCCTCCAGACACTTCTTCAAGCAACAATCATGAGCCACCTAAAGGGAGTACTTTTAAACCCAACACTAAAATTCCTAGTTCTTCTAAGACTAGTTCTAACATAGTTGAGGACATGAAAAAGATAAATGTTAATATCACTTTACATGAACTTGTGCATATTATAGAGAAAAGGAACCTTCTACTATAATATTTTTCAAATAATTTTAAAAATCCACCACAAATTTATCATTCCAATATGACTGTGCACAAGGCCAAGGTTGAATCTCCTCCTTTCTTGCTCATTGTCAGGATGTTTGGTAAAAACTTACATAATTGATTGTTATATTTAGGATCATCTACCAATATAATTCTTATAGGTATATACAAATAACTTGGCCTAACCCCATTAAGTATAATAGGGTTTTCACCTAATTAGATAAATATAGAGTTAGAGCAATTGGGGAACTTTTAAATGTTCACATGCAACTAGCTTCTGAGCCTAGGGTGCAAAAATTCATTGATATTCAAATTTTTGATATACCTAATTTTTATGGAATATTATTGAGTAGGGAATGGACCAAGGCTTTGAATGGTTACATGTCTACAGATTGCTCACATTTGTGGTTACCTTAGAAGGGAGTTCCTAATCATATCTAGGTTGAGAGAGAACCATGGATGAAACATATAATAATTGAGTAAAATGATATGAATGAGAGGGTCAACATAATAGACTTAGACTTAGGTATTTTCACCCTATATAATGATAAGTTATGTGATCCCAATAATTCTCAAGTTGTTCTTAGACTATATAAATTGCATTTTGATGGTGCTAGGTGTAATGCTGGATCAGGTGTTGGTACTGTTTTAACTAACCCTACCAATAGAAAGTATCATGCTTCTTACAGGATCCAATTCCATTATACTAACAACCTTGATGAATACAAAGACCTTATCCTAGGCTTACAATTTTCTATAAATAATAAGGCCAAATAACTATTAGTTTATGGGGATTTAGAACTAGTGGTCAACTAGGTAAGAAGTAAATACCAATATAAACTCTCTTACCTAAAAAAGTATAAGTTCAGAGTTTAGGATTTGATTGAATAATTTGATGCCTTTGACATCATTTCCATCCTAAGAGTAGAAAAACATGTTACTGATGAGTTGGCATCTATTGCAACCAACCTCATGCCTGACCAAGATTTCCCTAATTTCAGCATTGAGTTGATCCCTTGTCCTTCAGTGCTTGATAATGTTAACCATTTCCAAGTCTTCAATGATGATCACTAGATGTTGGAATTCATGACTAATTATGGATAATTTAATGCTCATATTATTGATGAGATTGATGAAAATACATCTAAGGAGGACAAATTTGATGGTAAAGTCATTTAGTTGAATGACAATAAGATCCCCAAGGGGATGATTGCTTTATAAACGTTGTTTGATCAGGACAAAGTGACTAAGGTTTTTAAGGTTCCCAAGGTAGGTGGGAAAGATTATAATGTTATTGATCTTAACCTCCATGATCAACCCTAGCTGGTAAATGTTGGAAAGGCTTGCACCAACATTGAAAACCAGAAAGCCAAAGAGCTCCTTACTCAATATAGGGATGTCATAGCTCAGTCCTATGATGACTTGAAGATATTTGATCCAAGGGTCATTACCCATATTATACACCTTAAGGAGAGTTACAAACCATTTAGGTAGAAATAGAGGCCTATAAACCCTTTCTTAGAACCCATGATCTTTAAAGAGGTCAAAATATTATTAGATGCTAAGATAGTCATCCCTATCAAGCATTTTACTTGGGTGGCTACTTGGTGCTAGTCAAGAATGAGAATGGTGAGATTAGACTTTGTATTGATTTTAGGAACTTAAACAAAACATCAAGAAAGGACAACTATCCCCTTCCTTCCCTAAACCAAGTAATTCAATTTATTTTAGGTTCATCTATGATTTCTTTTCTTGATGGCTTTTCAGGTTACAACTAGGTGTTGGTCAATAAGGAGGATAGGATGAAGACAACTTTCACCACCAAGTGGGGAACCTTTGATTATAAGAGAATTCCTTTTAAGATAATCAATGTAGGAGATACCTTCCAAATAACTATGTACTAATCCTTCTAAGGCCTGATAGATAAGTGCATCATTATTTATATGGATGATCTAATAGTTTTTTCTAAAAATAGGGAAGATCACTTCATGTATTTACAAGTTTTTGAAAGATGCAAAAAGTATGGCATTTAATCAAACCCTAAGGAGAGTATATTTTGTGTAACTAGAGGAAAATTATTAGGTCATGTTATAACCAAAGATGGGATCTCTATAGATCCTAAAAGAGTAGAGGCCATATCTAGAATAAAACCTCCAAATAGTAAGAAAGAGCTAAAGTCGTCCTTTGATAAGATAAATTTTGTAAGGAAGTTTATTTATAGTTTTACAAAAAAATTTAAGCCAATGAATGACATGCTAAAGAAGGATGCCAAGGTCACATGGAATGAAGATTATAGAAAGGCATTCAATGATATCAAGGAGGTCATTAGCCAAGATCCAATCCTCATAAGTCCTAACTTTTCAAGGGACTTCTACCTCTATTCCTTTGCATCTAAACACACTATGGTTGCAGTGTTAACTCAAAAAATTGATGGGTGTGACCACCCAATTCATTTTATGAACACTAATTTTAAAAATGTTGATTTAAATTATTCATTGATCGATAAGCATGCATATGCATTAGTTAAGGTGTTTAAGAAATTCATAAATTACATCTTTATAAATAAGTTACATGCTATCTTACATAACCTAAACACCAAACTCATGTTAAATTAGAATGAATTAGGAGAACGTAGAGGCAAATGGATGTTAGTTTTATAGGATTATGACTTGGAAATGAAAATTAAAAAAATGGTAAGATGTCAAGGTTTGACCCAAATGATTACGAATACTAACCCTAGGCTAATTATTATGCAAGTGGATCAATAAAAAATTTAAGCTAGTGAGTGGTATGATTCAATCATACATTTGATAATTAATGGTACTTGTCTTACAGGTCTATCTAGGGAGCAAAATATGTCTTTATAGTTAAAGGCAACCCACTACTTGATCAAGGATGGGGTCTTGTATATGAGAAATTTTGAAGGGGTTTATTTGAGATGTGTCTCAAAAGAAGAAGCCACCCAAATCATGAACACATTTCATGAAAATATAGGTATTATACATCTATCCAGGAGGACCACAACTCATAAAATTATTAGATCTAGCTATTATTGGCTAACTATTTCTAAAGATGCTCACAAACATGTGAGGGAATGCCACTCATGTCAGATTTTTAGCACCAAGGAGCCAAAGACAGTAATGCCTCTACAACCAGTCATGGTTGACAAACCCTTTGCTCAATGGGGGTTAGAATTTATTGGGGTAATCAACCCTAACTAATTTTAAGGTCACAAGTATGTCCTTACTACCATACACTATTGTACAAGGTGGATTGAAGCTACAACCACTAAACAATGTAGGACTGAAGAAGTGATCAACTATATGGAGTAGAACATCTATACTAGGTTTGGAACTCTAGTCTCTCAAGTGTGTGATAATGGATCTACATTCATTTGTATAGATATGACTAAATGGGCTTATGATAATGACATCACTCTCAATTTTGCATCTAACCACTATCCCTAAGGGAATGGATTCTATGAATTTATGAATAAGAATCTAATGAAGTGTCATGACCTCTCTTCCCACACTATGGACTAGTACTCATACTTTAAGTCATTTTGGACCTCATTTAGTTAGAATAATTTGACTATCAAGATAAAAATTATATGATATACTTGGAAGGATCCTATTTGGATCATCATAGTTCTTGAGGCTTTAGGCCAAATTCCAAGGTAGAATGTGACTTTTTGTTATATTTTTTTATACACTCTACTATCATAATGACCTTGATGCCTATCTAGTAGAAATGAGTGGTGAATAGTGAGTGACTCAGGATCTGATTGATCTTGATGTGTCAAGTCTCTAGTCAGAGCATAACCTACTCATATGTAGATGCATATCCTATATGGTTAGATGCTTTCCCATTTGGCACAAGATAATAGATGCCTAACTCATATGGTTAGAATATTTCCCATTTGGCAAAGGATATTAGATGCCTAACACATATGGTTAGATGTTTTCTTGATTGGCAAAGGATATCTAATAGGATAAAGTATACCCAAGTTATATTCATAGAAAAACATTAATTAAATTTAAAAAAACTATGTTTTAGGATTCTAGGAATAGGATAGGGTCCCTACATGAAGGAAATCAAGAATTTTGTTGTAGATAAACCTAGGACTTGGCATAAGCTCCTTAATTTTTCACTATGGGCTGAGAGGATAAGAATCAAACAAGCCTTAAGAGCTTCACCATTTCTATTGGTGTATGGGTAAGAACCCATCTTTCCTATTACTCTCAAGTTACCTACATATAGATTTATGTAGGAATATATGAAATAAATCCAAGAGATTGATAACTCTAGATTGTTGGACATGATTTAGATGGAATATTTAAGGGATAAAGCCTCTACTAATTTTATCATGCATCAAACCATAGTCAAGAGATGTTTTGATAAAAGGTCCAAGATCAAGGTGTTGAAATACAAAGAACTAGTTCTCCTTTGGGAAAAAGCATCTAACCCTAAGGGATAACATGGTAAATTCACACCCTTATGGATTGTCCCATCTAAAATTTTAGAAACATTGGGGAAAAACACCTTTAAGCTAAAAGATCTAAAAAGATTAGAGTTTACATTGCCCACCAATGGGCAATACCTCAAGCACTACTACTTTGTTGCTCATTGAAATGTCTTCATAGATAAACTGTAAGATGGTTAGATTTAGAGTAGGTAGGCTAGCTATTTTCCTTCCAATTCTTTCCTTCATGTCCCTTGTTTGTGCATAAGCATGTATATATTTATTTATTTTCTTTTGCAATCTTTCTTTCCTACTTTTTTAGTGTGTTTCTTTCTTGCTGCTTTGTTTCTTGATTCTAATAAGTCCTCTTGGACAATCTCAAACTTAAGGTTATGATTTTTTCTTGAAATTTCCCAAAATTTGGAAATGTAGGTGTGAACCCCATGCATATGATGACCATGGCCTTGAAATGTCAAGCACATTATTGTAATTTTCAAAAACTAGTAAAGTCTAATGAAATAAGTCAACTATTTCATGGGAACATAAGCATTATTTTGGCCACAAATTGGTTTTAAGAAGACTTGCACTTGCAAGGTGAAAATTAAAAATATAATGGTATAGTCATACTAGCACTTAATCAACATCCTTGCCTAGGATAAAGGTTACATCCATAGATGATTTTCCAAATACTAAACACATGACCAAATCATAAAACCTAGTTATTTTGGTTCCTAACCTTGCTAAAAGTATAAAAGCCTCAATAAAATATAAAAAAATAACTCAATGCAAAATCAAAATATTTATAAGCATAGGTGATTCTGGTAATCTCCACTGGGGATATGGATGTCTAGCTAGCAGTGGAGCCAAATGCATCTCTGTCAGGGTTATGGATGCCTATCAAGTAATAGAGCAATTCCCAAGCCTTCTCTAAGCTAAAAGCATGGTTCTTAATGAGCACCTTAACATGCTATAAATTAGTGTTAGTGACTAAGGACATGAAACTTGGAAGTTTTTTCTTGAACCCAATGGAAAATAGTAAGTGGAATCAAATCACAAACATAGTATGGCTATGTCTTGGTTTTTGGACCTAACTCTACAAATGCAAGGTTTGTTTCAACCATAATCTAATATGGATGATGATATTGATCAAATGAATGGATGGCCTAATTATTTGTATAAACCAGAGTCTCTAAGTTCTAATATATTTCTATGTTTCCCCCTTGATTTGACATTTATTGGGACTAACATACCACCATTTTTGAAAATTGGGACCATGGAGAAACCTCAAAGTTTGAACATGGAAATTTAGCATGATAGGATCATTTATAGAATTTGAAGATCATCCACTATATTAAAGGTAGGCTTACTTGGTTTTGTTTTGGATTTAATTTACACTAACATTGCTAATAAATGGTCTTTATTTCTCTAGTTATAGGTTCCATGGCATTTGTCCTTGAAAATTTCATGTTTCAAAACCCTGGCCAAAGCCCTTAGTTTAAAATTTGAATGTTGGTGGAACCAAACCAGTGGGAATCTTTTAAAAGTTTATTTTGGACCTAAGCATAAAATTCATGTTCTAAGTTTAATCATGTCTATTAACATAACTAAAACTTAGTGTAAAGTCCTTGGTCTCATCTATTTATTTTCCCTTTAAAATTTCCTTGCATACCTAATCTTCATTCTACATGATCCTTTTAATGTTTCCTAACATAGCCTAAGATTTTAACCTTAAGGCCCTGATGTATTTGTTAAATAATAACAAGACCTTAGTATTAACATCTTAGCCTAAGTTTTAGTTTCTTGTCCACTTTTATGTTAACTTTACCCCTTGTTTATACCTTAGCCTAAGGTTTTAATTTTAAGGCCCTGACATATTTCTTAATACAATCAGGATCTTAGTCTTAACACCTTAACCTAATTATTTATCTCTATGGCCCTAACTTAACTTCCTTACATCTTGTAGGATCCAATAACCTTCACTTTATCATGGCCTTTGATCCAAAGGAGTGAGAAAATCCCAAAATTTGGCTTAAACAATGTGCATCTCAGATGATCTAATGATTCACTCTTCCCATGGCCTTTTGAGCGGATGACATGAGGAAAAATGATACAATCCTACATATATCCCATTGGACCAATCAAATTCAAGCCCTTGGATCATGATCAACATTTATTACTTACTCATGAAGACTTGATCAGACAGTGTGAGGCACAGTTGAAAAGTCAAATGACTATGGAAGGGCCGAAGGATCAATACATAATACCCTTACATTAGATGACCAAAAACAAATGGTTCCCCCTTAACAAAGTGATTAATCACAAGCAAACTCCTAGATCATGATCCTATGATTGACACTTCATCATTGATTAAGATCTAATGGGGTGAATTAAGTCCAAGATCCTAGAATTCCCCACAAATGTGCCAAGTGGAATTCTCACATTAGGTCATAATAATTTGATGAGTTTAAAATTGACATTCGTGTGACCATCATTTGACATCCAAGAAGATGTATTTGATTTCCACATGACTGTCAAATTTAAGCCCATCAAATTAAAAACTTCATTAGCCTAAAATTAATGTTCATGTAACCATAATTTGATGTTTGCGAGGATGTATTTGACATATGTGAGACTGTCAAATTTAAGCTAATGAATTATTATGCTCAGGGTCAAAATAAACTCCAAAATCTTGTTAAAAGGCTTGAAAATGCCTTTCCAGGCTAAGGGAAGTGCTCAAAAAATGCTTAAACACTAGAAGTCTTCAAATTGCAAAATGTAAAAATGGTCTTATAATCTAAGTATGTAAAATAAACCTAGTCTAAGTCTATACTTTAAAGTCTCCATGACATTTTATTCAAATGTCATGAACCTTAAATTATAGACTTATACTAAGTCTTATTTTTAAAATAGAGTCCTTATAGCATAAAATTTAGACCAAATGCATCTAGTTAAAGGTTTTAATGTGTTTTGTTAATACAATAAAATCCTATGCATTATTGGACCATTGTGTCATATTGATACTTTGGAGCATTTTTTTTTTAATCTTTGTCATAAATATTATAGACCAATGTTTACATTGTATTTATTAAACATGACATAAACATTGTCCTAGAATATTTAGGCCATGGCCCCATTGCTTATAAATCAGAAAACTTAGCCTAAGGTTTATTTCATGCTTAATAAATGAAACAAACCTTAGACTAAGGGACTTAAGCCTAAATTTTGGTCTTAATAATGTGCTAACTTAATGTTCAGGCATCTCTGAAAATTAATGGCATGTGCTTTGTCACTAGGTTTTGATCTAACAATGTGAAGGTTCCCAAAGACTTTCCAACGAGGCCCTAAGAGCCCACGAACTTGATGTGTGGTGAAAGTGAATTCAAGTAAAAGATAAAAATATGATCCGATGGTTCACATTTTATTTCTATATTTTTATCTAATGGTGCAAAGGCACTCATGAATTTTCAAAGAACCACAAGCTCAATGCATGCCCAATGCTCATTCAGTAAAGGATTGACATGGGATTAGAAGCATGGGGAAGTCACCCAAAGATGCTAAGTTTCATTACCATGGGGTTTGCAACAAAAATAGATAATCATAGGCAAGGGCCTAGATTAAAATCAATGGCTCATGCTAATCTTATATTTCGATCCAATGAAGTGAAATAAAAGAGGCATTTTAAAATGCCAACGGCTAGTGCTCAAAAGGCATTTATGAAAAATGTTGTAAAAGGCCCAAAATGATGCCACATAACTGCCATACAATCATAAAAGGAAAAAATACAAGATCTTTTGGGATTTAAAATTCAAATTTATAAAGGCAAAGGTCCAAATCAAATCTAATGCATGTATAAGACAAAGCCTGGATATATTCTACCATTAAAGCTCCAAAACCCTAAACCCTACATTAAAGAGATCCAAATGGACTCAATTGGTTACAATTTGATCTAAGGATAACTTAATTGTGTTTTTGAGCATGAGAGAGCTTTAATAGAGATCATTTTAAATATAGTGTGAGAAATTTATAGGAACAAAGATAATGGTAGCTCACAGACAACAATTAAAGGAAGAGACTAAGCTCTACTTTTCAACAGACAATAAAGGTCAGATATTCAAAGACATAAAATTAGAATTTGCAACCCTAAATATCTCAAGGATTAGGAACTAGTCTAAACTCTTCTTTATGATTAAGGAATTGAAAACCATCACAAAAGAGGAGCAAATAATTACCATAGTAAGCTAGAGGCACTATTACCTAGTCATTTTTCAGATGGTCAACCTCCACTACACTGCAGAAAAACTTGAGGTACTAGATTGCATCGATATCCTTGCTCCCATATTCATTTATTGTAGAATTGATGATGAATGGATCATCAAGGAGGGAAAATCTAAGGAAGTAGTATATATTTCTCTTGTAGCATTTGAGAAATATTATAATCTCCCTCTTCCCCATGTGGATTTATCCAATATCAAGGAGTGGACAAGAAAACATGACCTAGACTCTATCCTTAGACCCTGGCTACACCAAGGTCCTCATATATTCAAGGACTTTGAATGTAAAATCCCAGTAGTCCAATTTAGGGAGGGCACTAGGGTTATAATGACCCTATTGAACCGAGGCTTTGGAACCCCCATGTGGGTCCCATATGTTCATTTCATGGTGGAATAGAATCTCACCCCTCCAATTGGAGATTTAATCAGTATCTTACTCACCAATAAATTCACTGTCGTAAAGAGGAATACCTCCAAGTAGTTTTATATGATGGCATACCTGATAGACACCTTGCTTGCCTCAATCAACTTCTCAATTATTAATAATTGGTCCCTAGATGGTAAAACCACTATTTCACATCACTATTATAAAATACATATCTTTAAGTGTAGGAATCATGTGCAATTTATTTGTGACTACATCTATCCAACCATAGTTAAGGCCATCATAGGTGTTTTTATGCCTAGGGTCCACCCCCTCATCAATAAGTATGTAGAGATGATAGGTGATATCTAGTACTAACCTAACTACATGGTCATTAGAATATAAGGGATCATGTCTTAGCCTTGTAATTTACCAGTATATGCTCACAAAAATTTAGTTGAGCAAGAAATTACTTCCCAATTCTTGCATAGAATTGATGGCACTTGTAAAGAAAAGAATAAATGACTTCTTCACCCCTTCCATATAATCATTGGAAGGATCATACTTCAAGATTGGAAATAGGTTGAGACTATGGGTAGGCACTGGGATTCATTTGGTTTTCAACTTGATGAACTTAAGATGTGGGATCATAAGGGTATAGTGGCCAGCCCCTTGAAGGACAAGAAGCTCCCAAATCCTAAATATGTACATTAACTCAGTGCCCATGACACCATATATATTAAGGATAAGAATTATGAAGAAGTATTGGCCAAGAACTAAGGCCATAACATCAAGCTAGAACACAGGCTGACTAAGGATGACAATCCCTCATGATAGACATGGAAAATACATCCTTTATAGTATCACTTGTTACCTGGTCCATCTAAGATGGCCTAAGAATAATCCTAAGCAGAACAACCATAGCCTTAGGAATAAATTGTGTAAAAATAGGATGAATAAAGTAAGGGCAAGGAGAAAGTAGGATAAGTGAGATTGGAAGATATACCTAGGGAGGGCCCCTCACCTTTAACATTTCCATAAAAGCAACCTTACCCAATTCAATACATAGACATGATTGCCTTAGAACCAGAAAAGAAACTTGAGGGTGCCCTTAAGGAACTTGTAGAGGCCTACAACTTAGATAGGAAAGAGAAGCCTAATAAGATAAAGGAAAAGAGTTTGTCCTTATGGCATCCCAAGATAAGAAGAAGGTAGAGCTATCATTGGTCCCCATTGGACTAAGGAAGAAACCAAGATTGACTTTCACTCACCCCACTAGTGAAATCAATCTCTTCACTGATGAATTCCCAATTCATGGACCAATCATTCCTGACTAGTTCATTTATGGATAGTTGCAAAATATACCCTCTCTTTCTCATTCATGGCCCATGACAAGATTTGTTGATGTGGAGATACAAGATGACATGAAGCCATAGATAAGGGCTATAGTGAAGGAGAAAGAAGAAATAAGAATTGTGGTCACCCAAGGACTAAAAAGTAAAAATATGGATGCCCCAAGAGCATCTAGTAGTTAAGGTGTGGAGGTCCCAAAACCTCCCAAGTTTAAGAAGCCAGTCACTACCATTCAATTTAACCCTAAAATAGTTTGATTGGAAAGGGTTACAATAAGGACAGTCATGGTTGGAATAAAGGAATTCATTTTTCAAAAGGTGAAACACTTTATGGGATTAACCCTTATGGGAGACTAGCATCTTGGTGAGGAATCTATTCATGAGGAAGATGTGGAAAGTTTAATTGAGGTCCAATTAACACAAGTAAAAGTTGGAGTCCAAGGGATTAAGTAGAGGATCTTAAACTTGGAAAGAGAAAAGGAAAACTTACAGACACATGCAATTCTATTATTTCCTGAGACAATGACCTAAATGCTTGATGAATCATTTTATGACATGTTTTAGGCACTCAAAATAATGAAACTGAGGCAGAGAGCATTAGAGGGGCAATGTGCATTGGCCAAGAGCCTAGTCACCCAATAACAAGCCTTGAAGGACAAAATAGCCCAATATCTCAACATTCAAGCAAGAAAATCGTAGACTGAAAAACCATTAATTTAGGACACTTGAGCACAATTTTGGGAATTTTGGTTGACAAGGTACAAAGTTTGAGTTCTTGGCACAATGATGTGGAAAGACTCCTAGAAGATGATAAGGAGCTAATTGCAATAATTGAGCAACTTCTTGGGACTATGCTCATAGATCTTGTTCAACCCAATGTCCTTGGAATCATAAGTGATGAATAATTTAAACATAGGTCTACTTTGGTAACCCAATAAATCAAAGTAAAAATCTAAGGCAAATCTAGGGCCGGTAATAGTAAAATCCTAGACATGATATTTAATATAGGAGAAAGTATAAATGAATTTAGGAGCATTAAAAAAGCCATGACCAGGAATGATAGGGAACTTGATGACTTGATAGATCAAGAGGAGGAGTATATCATGAAGCTTGTTATGGATCTAAAGCTAGTTAATGAGAAACATGTTAAAGCCATGAGCATCCTCCAGTAGTGACAATCAGAGGCCCCACCAATAAATTAAGCAATATTCTATTTTGTAGAATTTTGTAACTTTTGAGATAGAATATTCCATTGTAAATACATATGCTATTTTTTTAGGGCATTTGCCTCTAGGTTAGTATGATTATAAAAATCTTGTGTATTTTATAACTTATAAGGATAGTTTTCCTTATCTTTGTACACCTGTATTTTGTAACTGATCGGTATACTGCCTGATACAGGTATGTATTAATATTTGTAAAAGGAGAGATATTTTTGAGAAAAATTTGTACACTTTAAGAAATTAATATAATCAAGGAATTTTGCAAGGATTATCCATATTTTATATGTAAATTTCTAATATAGCTTTTCCCTTAAATTGCTAGTAGATGTCTTGAATTTGAATGGTGTCTTTGAATTTTGAGTTGCATTTTCTAGTCACAGGGTTTCTAATTTATACATATGTTAGATTAGTTGAAGGATCTTACATTTTACTTCACTTCATTTTTTATTTGTATTCAAATGTGTTAATACTATTTGATTATAGTAGTAAATCCTTACAGTAGACCTGATTCTTACTTGTGATTCTTTAATCATCCTTTGAAGTTTTCTTGGTATATAGTGGGATTTGATCTTAGGCTATATTGAATTATATTGGTTGAATGAATACTTAGTTATAATTGATGATTTGTAATAATTTTTGGGACTAAAATCGGCAATCGCTCATTTCTTTTCTTCTCTACCCTTCTCTTTACTCTTTTTTTACACCAGATCACTTTAGTTTTAGCTTTAGTATAAATATCCACTTAGGTTAGTCTGTAGCTTAAATCTAGAGCGTAATTCACTAAGTATTAAAATATATTATCTAAAATTCATGAAGAATAGACCAAGGTGGCTCCCAACCACCAAATCATATAAATATTGTGGAACAGTTTATCTTGCTTTACTGCTATTTCACCACAGGCAACTAGATTACCAAAACCTGCAACTCTACTCTAAATTTTATAAATTATAAAATGAGAAGTGTTCTTTAAAAAATAAGAGCACCTATGGTTCATTTAGAGGTATCAATATACAACTTGACAAGCTATTATGATAGTTAATTTTGACAAAAAATGGTCGTATAAATTTTGCATCAATCATAACAAAGTGTAATTCAAATTAATGGCAACCTTCCAAAGTAGGACATCTCTTGGGATAGTGAAGTCAAATCTCATTTGAGGACATTAAAATTATGTTTTGATCCTAGGGCATAATCAATGCAAAAAATATGATACGTGTAGTGGCATTAAAAACCTTTGATTTTGGCTACAACCACTACCCTGATCACTGTGAAGTCATCCATAACACTTGAATTTTTTGTCCAATCAAATTGTAATAAAAAATATTATTTGATATTTAAATTAAATAACTTACATCTTATCTTTTCTAACTATTTACATATTTTTAGCACATAGAACAATATGATTATATTATTGACTAATAAAGCCAGTACTAATTCCAGAATAAAGGAAAACGAATGGTATAGTCCTTCCCTCTAGAACTAATAAAAAGGTTTAAAGTCTATAACAATTTTTTTAATATAAATTTTCACTATTGATTAAGTAAGGTGGCAAACTAGGGGCCAAACCCTATACAGTCAAAGGAAAGCTGATAATAGAGTGTTCCAATGAGGACAACAGGTAGAAAGGAAAGCTGATAATAGCATTGCATCTAAAATGATTTAATAAAGGAAGGTGATAGTTATAAAACTTGGTATAATACCCCTCAAGAGTGAAGTATTTCATTAGAATGAAACAAACACCATCCCATGGCTCTGGCAGTTTGGCGCGCTCGAACCCTCCTTGATACGGGATGAGTTCTTCTCCATCACCCAAAAACAATTTGTGACATGCCAAATCCATGATTTTGGTTTTCCTTTGGAGCTTTAAACCCTGCATGGTCATTCCCATGGCCATTAAAATCACCTTTTTCAGAGATTTTAAAGCTAATACCCCCACAGTGACCTACCTATTCAACCAAGATCTTACGAACTGCTCAGACAAATTTTTGTCATAAAAATTTAGCCTTTCTAAGTACGGGCTAATACCTCCTTCTTTACAGTAATGCCAGACTAATGGGTTATCCTTAAATTCATAGCAAGAGACCAATTCAATTCAAATACGATCTCCCCCCATTCTATAGTTATAGACCCAGCCAATGCAATTCCCAATTTCTACCTTGAGCATCAAAGTGGCAAGCCCTCGGTTCTGTTTGCGCTGAATGCAGATGTGAAGGCTCATTTTATGGAATGCCCTGCCATGGTGACATCTACTCACATGCTTGAATATAATTTCCCCTTGGTTTTCATGATGCGACTCTCGCGCCTTCACCTCATGATACAAGGAATTAATCATGACAATCAAGGAAGTACTAAGGCTATCATTTTCCAAGATCTACGATGGCCTTCTCCATGTGGACCACCTTTGAAAGCTATCTTTGTCATCAATGTGCATCATTCCTGATCCGTCAACTCCTTCTGAATGATCTCTCTAATGTTTAGGGGTATATGAGCCCCTTGTCGCCATACCCTCCATCCTGAGAATTACTGACCAAGGTTGGCACAAGCATCAGCGACCCTGTTGCCTTCTCTATAGGTGTGGGTAATCTCAACTTTGGAAAACTTTTGTAAAAGAAACTGGATGTCAATAATGATGTCTTTTAGCTGGATTCCAACGTTAGATGATTTATTAACGGCATCTATGACCAACTTAGAATCTCCCTAAATATTCAAATTTCTAATTCCTAGGGATATAGCTAACTTTAATCCCCAAAGTAAAGCCATAGCTTCAGCATAGTTATTGCTCTGGCAACCAATGCCACCAGCATAAATAGCAGACATCCCTCCTTTTTCATTCCTTATAATTTCTCCTCCACTTGCTTTACCACTCAACTTGGATGCCCCATCAAAATTGAGTTTCATCCAATTAGGTTTAGGTGGTATCCATTTAGTATGAAGTCTTTGAAGAATTTTGGAATTATCATGTCCAGGGATAAGGTTTAAAACCTTCCATTTGGCTTTCAAATTGAGATAGGGGTTTCTCCGCAACACTAATATGAGTTGTTGTAATACTTTCCATGATGGTCCTAGCAAAGGAGTTAAACACCTGAGAAGCATTTCTAGCAGTGTCCCTAAAATTTTTGTGATTTTGCTCTTTCCATAAGGTCTAACTCAAGCATGGCAGAGCTTGATTCCATAATTCCTTGATCCAAGGATGTGTGAAGGTTGAGTTCCAGCTGAGAATTACTTCTTTAAGGTTTAAGATGTAATGATTCATCTTTTTTGCATTAAAAATATTTATAAATTCTTATTTTATTTCCATTTTGAACTAAACCTTCATTTTAATTTGAATAAAAGATGACAAAATTAAAATAAAATATCTTTAAATTTTTTTATTAAATTGTAAAATATTTATTTATTATATTTTTAAAATATATATTTCTAAATTTTTAGTCATAATAGACTATAATAAATTATAACAATTTTAAAATATATATTTTGTCTTTAAAAATTGTTATAGAAATAATTCTTAATTAACTTACCATAAAAAAATTTATAGAAAAAATATTAGTGAAATTAATTTTATCATTTGATAACTTTTTTAATAAAATTAATATGGAAACTAATTTTATCATTTGATAAATTTGTTAATAAAATTAATATGAAAACTATTTTTCATTTTTCAATGTGTTTGAAGATGATAAAATTTGAATAAAATATCTAAAAAAAATTTATTAAATTTAGAAATATGTGTTATTATAAATGTTATTTATATATATGTTTTAGTATAATATACACACTTATTAAAATTTTAATATATATAGATTGAAACCCTATTTTTTACAAAGATTAGGTGTACAAAATGCATCTTTGATTTAGTGTCAAACACTGAGGGATATATATTCCGTCAAATTCATCCATGGCATGATCTCAACCGCATCTCTTTTTGGTATCTCTTGAGATTTGTACCTTGGTGAATGACTAGGCAACACCTTTTACACCATCATCTTCACTATTTGATTATAACCCACTTGATAAATATATTTTAATTTAACAATTGTTTAAAAAATAATGCATCATTAATATTCTATTAAAATATATTTGAAATAATACATCTTCATATTTAAATTAAATATATCATTTCAAATCAAATTTAACTTTTCAATAGAATTTGATAGCAATATCTATTTATTAATTAAATCAAGAATCCAAAAACATCTTTAAAAACATAATTGAAAATTAAATAGATTTATTGATTTGTAATTGAATATCTCCAAATGTCTTTTATATATGATATTATATCCATTTATTATATTTTATATATACATTTATATTTATATTTTTCTATTTATTATATTTTATATTTATATTCATAGTTATATTTATATTTATGTTTATGTTTATATTTATATTGAAATAATATTACATTGAGCATTAAGTGTAAAGCTCTATGAAAGGATTCACAACAAGTTCCACACACTCCTTCCCACCTAAGTTAGTTTCAATTTTTTCTCCTTGCCCCAATGGTGCTAGCTCTAATCCATTCTCTCCAATTCTATTGGGTGGTTCAGATTAGGATGCATAACAAATACCTTTAACTCATGGTTTCCCTGTAGATGAAGGGTTGAACCCTCAAACATCCTCCCCCATGTAGTCTAGTTCAAGTTGCTCTTTTCAATAGGACATCATCCTAGCCACTCTGTGCTCTCCAATATTTTAAGATAGTTCTTCTCTGAATAAAAATGACTCCTTTCTACCTAATGCCCCATCCTCACTTTTAGATCATTCCAATGGAACATAGATAGGGAAGGGCTTTCTATATGAGAATCCCCCTGTGCTACAGGAGATGCCAAATCCATACCTTATCCCCCTTATGGATAGGGATTTTTTCTTCAAGGGGTTGGAAGAAACGGTTATTTCAAAATCTAAGTCAAAATATTTTGTTGAATTGGCCTCCAAATTGATGCCCAGATCTACTCCCAAGTCTCTCAATAATGCTTCCTCTACTATTATGGTGGATTTTGATGAGGCAACCAAGAAAGTGTTATCCATCAAAGACTTCTTTGCGACCCATGGCATCATCTACAGATTCATAAATCTATGGCCTAAACTCCAAGACCTCCATGCCTAGATCTCATAAAACTTGCAACCCCTCTTTCAAGGTAGACTCAAGATTTACCCCAGTGCTAAGAGTTTTTTATTATTGCAAGGACAAAGATTTGATTCAAAATCAAATCTACATCCTTTGATTATGAAACCCTGGTTCTCCTTCTTTAACCTTCTTACTGAATCTCCAAATTAAATACCTATCTAGATTTTCCTACCTTATCTCCCTTTCTAGTTCTAGTCTGAACCTACATTTAAAACCATAAGCAACTCCTTGGTTGAATTTATGCAAAACAGCTAGAGTCTACTATTTTTTTGCACACCACCTTTGCCAGAATACTGGTCAATGTTGATATCTCAAAGGATCTACCTAAAAAAAATGTTCTTTAAGTTGGAGACATTCTTGGTCCTAGCCCCTTGATTATGAAGGATTGTTTTTTTATTTCTGAAGCTATTTCAACATAGGGCACTTGAATAAAGATTACAAGAATCATAGAAAAAAGAAGGAATCTTCTTGGTGGTCAAATTTCTACCCTACCCACCTCACTGTGAAATCCCTCAATTCTGAGAATGATGTTTTGGATTCGTCTTTAGATGAGCCTGAGTCCCCTAATGTTGATCATGTTGATTCTCAACACACAAAGGGGGATCACAAGGTAAATATTCCAATTTCAAAAGCAAAGGGGCTTGAAATTTTGGTAACCTTTATTCCATCTATAGATAAGGATGTTAATACTCTTTATAAATCACTAAGGGTAGAAGCATTGGCTAGGGCATCAACAGTAGACAAATCTCAACCCTTAAAATCATTTGAGATTCTAATACTATTAGCCACAGATTCTATGGAAGATAAAGGGGAGTGGACTAAAGTGCATAACAAGAAAAGTGGTATAAGACCAGAGTCTAGTATGACCTTCCATTCGGGGGGGCACAAAAAAGACAAGGAAAGATCTAGATTTTGTTGGGATTTCATGGTTGTATTATGCATTAGTTTTGTCAGAATTTTGGTGGAAGGTTATTTGTTTCTTATTTGGTTTTTGATGGTGTATGAACCTTTTTTATTATTTTACATTATTCTTATGGTAGATAGTGGTAGGACGTGTATGGTGCTTTCTTGGACATGTTGTTCTACCTGTTCAAAGTTTGGACCCACATGGCTCTCTTGAGAGGGATATTGTTTTTTCTTATTTGTGTGGAAGTTTCATGGAATCTGATGATTGGTGGAATCTTCTCTACTTGTTAGCAGTTAGTGTTTGAAGCCTATTTTTGAGTCTTTGTACTCTGTTAGTCATTGTTTTGTTGATCTTTCTTGTATATCTTTTAGGCTATTTTATATTGGGTAGAGGACCCTTAATCCATCTTTAACCTCTCTAATAAAATATTTATATGGTTTTTGATAGAAATTATTTTTTAATTCCAATTTTAAACTATAATTTCATTTTAAATTAAATTATAAAATAAATAAAATCAAAAAAAATATCTAATATATATATAATCAATTATAATAATTTTAAAATATATTTTTCATCTTTAACAATATAGAAATAATGATTTATTAACATGCCATTAATTTTTTTTAAGAAATAATTTGGCCTTATAGTGAAAATGATTTTATTATTTGAAATTAGATTTACCTTTTTAGTAGAATTTGATATCAATATATATGATATTATATAATTTTTTATACTTTATATTTATGTATATGTATTCATATATTTAAACATCTATCAAAGGAGATTATATATTTACTAGCATACATATCTTAGATAAATTTATGTAAAATATATCAATAAATATCATTCTAGAGGGACTTATATCTTATCTAATTATGAGTGCCTTGAGAAAGATATATATCGGTGTATTTTAAATAGATTTATCTAAGATATGTATGTTAGTATCACTTGTTTCCATATAAATTAAAGATAAATATAAACATGTATATCATTTATAAATATGCTGCAGTAAAATCTATATAGTACCTATAATTTAATTATGATTATTATTTATTTTTTTATTATGATATGCTAATATTTTTATAATTATTTATAAATATGTTGTGATAAAATATGTATATTACTATTACTATCTTGCATTTTCATCATATATTCTACTATTATTACATTGACATTATGATGATATACTAGTTTAATTGTTGTTTAGATGGATTAGTGTGGTACTTACTGCAGTAGTGATGGATATGTACTTATTCTATGATTAATTATGTTATGGAATCATTATTTTTGTTGATGATGATTTTATAATCTATATTTACTATCAATTTATGACATAATGTGATTTATGCCATTTTGGTGATGTAGGTTTTCGATGAGCTAGGTAGGTGATGGAGGCCATAATTATAGAACAATGAATTCTAAGCATGTTAGTATGTCTGACAGGTATACTATTATTTGATTATCCTTCAGATAATTTGATTTGGTTGATGTGTTTGTCAGTTGTGGTCCTTGTGTTTGTAATTACCATTGTATATTACCGGTTCCATTATAAGTTGTTATTTATGGTTATGATTCATTATGTTTTATGTTATATGTTCATTAGCCACAACCTTTTTCATACACACAACTTCATTCTCTATTCCTATAGGCTTCCTAAATCAATTTGTTCTCTATTAGACCCTATCAACCTATTCAATTCTTACCTAAACCTAACTAAAACACCTAGACCTAAACCCCCCTTGGGAACCATTGTCACTCCATGCTACCCTAACCCCCCTTCGACTTAGCATTATTATCCAAGGTATTTTAATGACTAATATATTCGTGGTTTTATTTAAACATGGTTTAAATTTTTTGATGCTATCATACCGCATCAACTTAGGTCAATGGTTTGAATGGAAAATGCATTAAGCCTAATATAATAAGGTAGGTAGTGAAGGTTTCAATGATACTTGTTTTGGCTATGTTAATCTTTTTTATTACCATTAATCTATTTGTATATTAGCATAGGTGTGATTAATTAGCAAGTCTTTCAGAATTGCCATTAATGGAAAGGTTGGAAGGATTGCCTTAGGATATGGTGAGTTTCTCTCTCCTTCCAGAATTCAATATGAATTGATTAGGGGTATAAGGTAATGAACAAAAAGAATGTGGAAGGTGGACGATAGAAAAAATGTTAAGAAAATGGATAATTTGGAGTGCAAATAGTAAATGGTTCATCTAGTTTTAATGGTAATTTGGTTAGTTTGGGAAAATAATACCAACATTGGGTAAATTTTAAATATTTTCATCCTTTTGTAAACTCTTTCATGTTTTTAAGTATTTTTTATTTTTCTGGGTTGATTATACACACACACACACACACACACACACACACGTACACACGCGCACACACACGCGCACACAAACACACACACACACACACACACACACACACACACACACACACACACACACACACACACACACACACACACACACACACACACACACACACACACACACACACACACACACACACACACACACACACACATCTATATATGTGTGTATGTATGTATGTATATATATGCCATGAATGGGTGTGGTCTGTGTTGAAGTGTTGTGTTGTTTGCATGTTAAAAGACCATGTTTTCCTTTATAATGGCCTAATGCTTTAAAGGTTAGAAATTATATGTTTTTCGATATATTGACTGTGCAATCCTTTTTAAGGTCTATGTCTTTGTTTATAATGGTGAAACATTATGAAGATTTATAAGTCCAGTGTTTTTTTCTTTTAGAATAATGATTGTGTTTTGATGAATACATTTTTTCGACTATCTTGAAGCTTCTGAGAGGCTTTCTTGGTTATATATGTTTATTTCATAGACTATGGGTGTTCCCATGGGTTCAAGTAGAATTTTTTTTGAGGTGTTATCTATGTGTTATAAAAAGATGGTTGTAGTTGTTTCTAATGGCATAATATTTAAAGATTGTTAATGCTAGTGTTTCCAAATTATTAATAATGTTCTATTATCTATAATAACTATGTCTTTGATGGTTATGCAACTGTGTTCTTGAAAGAAAAATGAAGGGTCATGTTTTTTTGAGTTCATGGCATAAACCATTTTGGTGGTCTGTGATTTAAGGATGAACATATTTTCATATGTTGTGTTAGTCTTGCATTCTAGAAAACTTGTTCATTGTGTTTAATGGAATTCTGGGCATGATTATTGCTTTGGGTCTAAATATACTATTATTTCGTTCAAGTTGTATGGTATCTTGGTCATTTTGATTTTATTGTGGGTTATGTTAACTTGTTTATCATTGAATTTTTGTATCGATTAAATGGATCATTCCCTTTGGAATAGGTCATGGTATATTCATCTCCATGTATAGATAAGTCTTGACTTCAATTTTGTGGATTTTGAGTTATCTGATTTTGAATTGTTGTGGAGTTGATATTTCAAGCCTTATTTCTTTTATGTGGCCTTAGACCATTTTAAATTAATTGTAGAAATATTAAAATGACTGTGTTGTGGGTTTTCATTTTCAAGCTATTTAAGGTTTGTATCTGTGTGTGTACTTATATATATATATATATATATATATATAGTTTTATATACACTATATAATAACTACAACAGTGTGTTTCTTTTATGGATTCTGGGTTATTCAATTTCAAACTGTGTTCGGTTGGTGCTAAATCTTGGTCTCTTTCATGATCTTAGACCATTTAAAATTGATATTTTAATGGTGACTATGTCATTAGTTTTTCCTTTATTGATCTGGTTAAGGTTTTATTTATTTAATATGGATATATATACATATATGTGTGTATATATATAGAATGTTTATATACACTGCATAATTAGGTGGTTATGTTTTCTTTTGTGATTGGATTGTTGGCTAAGTTGTCTATGGATCACTGTAATCTTTCATTTTGAATTGGATTCTAAGTATTGACTATCATTGAACTATTGTTTATGATCTACTCAGATCGATGATGTTGTTTGATACTCATGATCCTATCATTTTTTTTAGCTATGTTGAATTTTTAAGATTCAAAATTTCTATATGTTTAAAGTTGATGCATGCGAGTTATGATGATAATATAATTATGCAAAATTATATTTTGACTTAGTCATTTTAAGTTTTTGGGTCATGTTTAGACCTGTTACATTAAGTGTCATGTTAAATTATTTTTATGATTGAATTAATATTACTAATTAATTAACTATGGTTTTTATTTAAATTGTTTTTATTACTTGTTGGAATTCATGTATTTTCATTCTTGGACTAGATCTGAATAGTTACAAGTATATATTATGGGTTCATATGATTAAAGACCGATTGATAAATTAGATGGGGTCCAAGTAAGATAAACTTGAAATATATATAATGGCTTAGGATTAATCCATTTTATATCATTCAATGGTCTAATTTAACCATCCTTACCCTTAATCTATGCTTAGATAGTTTAATTATTCTCATCTCGCCTTGGAATAAATTGATTTTATGATATGTACCTTTTTGATTGTTGTGTCTTTTATTTAGATATCGATGTGCTTAGAATTCATTACCTATTCTCAGTTGCCACAACCATCATCATGTTGATGGTTGGGGTAGGAAGGGCCACTGATGGGGGCCTCATAGGGTTGGTGGGGTAGGTTTATCTTGACTAGCTAGTTCATGTTCGACTCTTTGATTTGATGACTTCATATGAAATATGGTAATAGATGTATTTATTGATTTGATTAACATAGATAACATAGATTACAGACATTGATTTTGGTTATTATAATGGTATCATTGGCTACTAACAAATGTTGTGAATATATTTTGGAAATGAAATGTTGAAAGGATAAATATCTACTAAAGCTTTTATATAGGTACCTTGTATTGTATTGTTTATCAAGGTTCTTTAAGATCATAGTAAATAGGAATTGATTGAATATGCTACTAGCTTTTATATGTTATAATAATCCATAAGTGGATTTAGATGAAATCTATTCCTAATGTTTTTTCATTGATATACTAATTCTCGTAGCTCTAACACTCTAGTATGAGAATGATTTTGTCCTATTTTGTTATTTGTTAAATAGAAACATCTTTAAGTATATTTATTTCTAAAACATAATGAAAATTTACATAGATGTTTTATGTTAGATCTATTTCCAAAAATTTGTTCCAATTATAAGAAATTAAAATAGATATGAATTGCATCCTTATAGAGGTTAACACTTAGTTACATTTGCCATTCTATAGAAATATAAACATGTAGATGTTTTACATTAGAATGAAAAGGTTTGATGGAATTAAGATAGAAGTTAATAATTACTTTAAGTTTTACCATCTCATTGAATACATATACATAGACACTTTACATTAGTTGTTTAAATTCAGAATGAAAAAGATAAAATTGGCATAGAATTTGCCTTAGTTGAATTATTAATTGGATATCTTGTTAATCTCACTCATAAGTATATAGTTACATTTGGAACCTCTAACCCTCACAACATTGCATGAGCTTGATAGTTGAACTATGAAGAAAAAATAAAATAAATGCTTCCTCAATCTTGCACTTCAGACCTATTGGTTTCATGCAATTACAATTGTAAAATATCATTTCTCAAATTTATATATGTTGGATTATGAAATATGAAAGTAGTTCATAAACATTTATATCAATTGGAAAAATAACTAATGTTTAAATAATTCTTATAATTCAATAAATGATCAAGTACAATGCTTTTCTTGTATTATTTACTTGAGTAGATGAATACCTTTTATGAAAACTATAATGTAGTCCAAAAATGATAAATAGTGATCATATCATCATAATCCATGTAAAATTTGTACTTACATTATTAATTTAGGTTCCTTCTCATGAACTAAACTTCTTGATTGGTTGCCTCAGCTACCAACATAAATTTTATAAGAGGTCTTTTAAGTGGAACCTTTTATTTGGGTTTCACTCATCTTGAAAGTTGAATGAACTTCATTGTTTATTTTGCTTGAATTCTGCCATTGTATGCTTGTTGGTTTCAGTTTGCCTAATTGAATTGCAATAAATTTGTAACATACTTATATCTTTAAAGCATTCACTTATGAGTTAAAAATTGTTCTCTTTTGAATAGATAGCTGATTGAACTCATTATTTTTGGTTGCACAAAAAATTCCTTTTATATAGAGAACTTAGATTTATGTGGTTTTATGATTTAAACTCTTTTATAGCATTGGCTATGCCAATTTGAAATAGCTATATAGAATATGGATTAGCATAGCTATGTCTTGAATTATTATAAGCATCTATGTGTGACATCAATGATGTTCAAATAAGTGCAATGACCTTAAATGTTGTAAGGTGTGGTACCCTGGTTGGTAGCATTAAAAAAATATTGTACTAAATCTATTTCTCTTATGCTTTTATATAATTTCTACTTGAATGAATCTACAAGTGTTGAATTAATTATGTTGCTTATTTTTAAAGTGATTGTTTAAATTATATAACATGCATCTTGATTTTAACATATGAATAACCTAAATGATATCTTAAGAACATTAAGGCTACCCTTCTCGATTAAACCAATCCTTTAACTTAACCATCTTTGAATAGGACTAAAATTCACTAAGAAGAGAGGTATTTACCTAGGGTTAAGGACCTAGAAATGGTTCTATGAGGAAGTACAAGTGCTAATTATGGAATTAGAGACTTATCAGTGTATGTGTAACATTAATATGCCTCAAATTCCATAATATTTATAAACAAGAACCATCTTCCCTATAGTGCCTTTTATATGTGTTTACCTCTTTCAAATTATCTCAGTTCCCTTCCTTTAGTTCTAGACATGTATGCATAGTGTACAATGAATATTTCATTGAAAGAACAAGTCTGTTAAGTGATCCTAACATGTGACCAAAGTTTACTCTGACATACAATTTAAAATTTGTTTTTGGGTTTGTTTCATATGGTATCAAAGCAAGGTTTTACTCTAGGGAGCTCTGGATACAAGTACTTTCCTTTAAATAAATGCAATCTTCTAAGTTATCACTTGTGATTTCTTGGGATGGTTATAATGCCATAAAATGGAGGTAACATCTACATAAATCCTTTGAATATCAATAATTCTAGGGGTAGAGGTCAAGGAAATGGAAGAGGTCATCGAGGATGCATCCTCATTCATAATCTAGACAAACTACCTGTGAATAATGTTGATAGAAATATCAAGGAACCCCATGTTGAAATAGTTAGTGGTATTCTAATCAATAAGCATGAGGAAATCCTCAGTGGGATATTGATAACTAATTACACCTTGAAAGAGAAGATTTATAATTAGGAACAAAGATTGAATAATCTTGAAAGGGTATCCCAAGAGGAAGTACCCAAACTGGAAATGGGACAAGTGGAAGGACCAATAATTTAAGAACTGCCTTTGACTACCATTGACCTAATCATCAAGGAAATAAGAAAACTTTCACTACCTACCTTATTGAGTGAAGAATTAGGTGATGCATTTGATGCTTGTTTGGTACATTTGTAAAAGTAATTCAATTTACATAATATGCCTTCTAATGTGAAAGCTAGAGTAACAACCTATGAACTAGTAGGACTTACATTGTTATGATGGAACCACCTTTGTGCCATTGAAGGGTATTATAATTTAAGTCTATGTTGGTTTATTTTTGAGACTCAATTCTAAAAAAGGTACCTAAATGCAAATTATAGGAGTAGAAAATCATTGATTTTGAGCTTTTAAATCAAGATAATATGTTGGTTACCAAATATGAGAATAAATTATTGAACTTGTTGCGTCATGTGAACTATATGCATGACAAGGAAACTAAGATTACAAAGTTCAAGCTTGGGCTTAGGCGGATTCTGATGCATGATGTTAACATGATAAATTCAAAACTTTGGCTACAGCTATAAAATCAACATACAGGGTTGAGGAGAAAGAAAAGTCTTGCCAAAAGGAAAGACAAATATACAAATCTAATAAACATTAATCTAAAGCCAAGAACCTTTCTCCCATGAATAATAAATTAAAAAAATTTGATTCTAACCAAAAAAAATTAGGAGGTAATAATAATTTCAGCAAGTTTTGTAATTAGAATAATAATTTCAAGTCCCATGGACCTTCCAAATCTAGTTCTTACAAAGAGGAACAACATCAAAATAACTCATGTGGATTAGCCACAGGTGATAACACTATTACATTAGCATCTTCTAGGCCAATTTTATGCTATAAATGTGGTGACAATCACTATAAGAAGGACTCTCCTAAATTGAAATTAGGGCAAATAGCAAACCATAAGGTGTGTGTTGTTAAAGTGCATGCCACTCCTATTGAGACCCGAGGTACAATTAATAGTTTTCTTTTAACTATATTGATCTATTCTCATGCAACAGACTATTTTATTTCTCTTTTTTCTCCTAAACAATGTAATATTAAACCCATCTTGATAAGAGAAGGTTGTGAAATAGAATTTGGTACCGGTAAGAAAGTGGCTATTATTGAATGCTTGGAACAAACAGAGTTAAATCTTGGTGTTTTTAAGACCAAGGTAAACCTGTTTGTCACATATTTAGGGTTGTATGATCTCATCCTTGGAATGGATTGGTTGTATGAACATCAAGCCATACTTGATTGTGTGGGTAAAAGAGTGCGATAAACCAATGACCTTGGCTAAATTGTAGAATTGTAAGGCATATAAGGGTCTGTGAGATGTAAAACATTTTTAGCCTTACAACTAAAAAGAGTTGTTAGGAAGGGTTGTAAGCTCTATGTAGTTTAACTACAATAAATATCTTTAAAAAAGGTGCTAGAACATGCATATTTTCTTTTACTAAGGGATTTTATGGATGTCTTTCCTAAAAAACTACTTGAGTTGTCATCGAAGTGATAATTTGATTTTTCTATTGACATCATACGTGAATCTATCCCTGTATCTAAGGCACCTTACCGCATGAATGTCACTGATCTACAAGAATTAAAAGTTTATTTATAATAAATTTTAGATAGTAGAAGCATACAACTAAGTGTGTCTCCTTAGGATGCTCTGGTAGTCTTTGTGAAAAACAAAGATGATACTCTAAGGCTTTGCATTGATTATCACATATTGAATAAGGTAATAATAAAAAACCACTATCTTTTTCCAAGAATTGATGATTTATTTGACCAAATGAAAGGTGTTGTGGAATTTTCTATGATTGATTTGAGGTCTGGTTACCATCAACTGTGCATCAAGGAAGAGGACATTCATAAAATTGCCTTTAGAACCTGTTATGGACATTATAAATTTATGGTTTTGCCTTTTAGCTTAACCAATGCACCTACAAACTTCACAAACCTTATGAATAGCATATTTAGAGATTACTTAGATAAGTTTATGCTGATTTTTCTTGATGATATTCCAATTTACTCCAAAGATGACGCTGAACATGACCAACACCTTCGTCTAGTCTTGCAAAGTGTCATGACCTCTCTTCCTGCATTGTGGGTTCGTGTTCATACTTTAAGTTATTTTAGACCTCATTTAGATATGATAAGTTAATTTTTAAGATAAATTAACTTTTGCATTGATTTCAAAAGTCTATCAGGTCATTGATGGGATTTCGCAAGAAAGCAAGGTATGAATTTTATTTTATTTTCAAATTCCAAGGGTTAGGCAATTAAATCATTAAAATATTAAAGCTATTTATTTTCATAGAATTATATGCAATGGTTAAAATTATGAGTAGGTAAAATTTAATGAGGTGAATGGATTATTATCAGAAATCATCAAAGTTATTTTAATTAATAAAAAAAAAGAACTTTTCTTTTATTTAATTATTTTAGTTTTAAGACTTTTAAATAAATTACATTTTAGTAAATAATTTTTTTAGATTATTAATTAATTATAAATTATAAATAATTTTATATTATTAATTATTTTTAAAAAACCATTATTCAAAAATATATATATAAACAAAATCCTCTATTATCATCATGCATTTTAATGACATGAGTTAACTGGTTCTCTACTACCTAACTTAGGGGGGAAATAAAAAACTATCAGTTATAAAAATATCCTTCTCCCAATTTGAATAAATTCATTCCACCTCCACCCACCTTAACTCATGCAAAGGCTTGGAAAACTGCCACGTTGACTGCCACAAAGAGAGTCAGTTAAGCCAATTAGGCAAAAAATTGAGGAAGATTTTTGCTTAAAAACAATTATTAATAGGAGGGACATAGAAGGGAAGAGGGGGACATATAAGTAAAGGAGAGAGAGACCATAAAAAAAAATTAAGAGTAGAGAGGATCGATGCTTGCAAGAGGGAGAGAGACATTTAGGGAGAAAGAGAAACACATAAGAGAAGGAGAGATGCCTTGGTAAGATGGTTGATGTAGAAAAAGAGGGGGGGAGAGGAAGGAAAGTGCAAAAGTGGAGACATATAAAATTCTATTCATTTCTCTTCCTTAACTCAACAGTCAAATTTATGTTATGAAAATGATTTAAAAGGAAATTATAATGTTTTTGTTTATTTTAAAAACTAAATTACTAGTGATATATAGCAGTCAAATTTAGAATAATAGTTTTATATAAGCTTTAAAGTAGTTCACTCTTCACCCAACATATCTATTTATATACCTAACTGCAAATAAATATAAAATTTAGCTTAAATAAGAAAAGTTCTTTTAAATTTTTATAAAAATAACCTAGATGTAAATTGACATAATGACTAAACTAGGAGTTTATGTTACCAATTTGTTTTCTACTTTTCTACACAAGAATTGGATTTTTAAATTAAATGTAATAATTCACTTCAAGCATTCTTTCCTTCTTTTTAAATCTCAAACTTAGAGCAAGAATTTAAGGTTAAACAAGACTACATAGCGTTTGGTACAAGTGGTGCCTCTGGGTCATGTTTACAAGTAATGTTGTTGCGCTTAAGCTACTACATCCATATCCTAATACGATTGTAACAATGGAATTTGGGCATCATCCTTATAAACCATCGAGTAGAAATAAGTACCATGTCGTGTCATTAAGACCAAGGGGTGGGATAATCCCTCTTAGTCAACAACACTAATTAAGATAAAGAAACAGCTTAAACTACCTTAGATAATTTTGACTTGTGAACTTATGAAACAGAATGGAGAAAGTACATTTCTTACTCAAAACTTGATACCAATAGAAATGAGCAATAAAAACTAAGATTGAGAATGTTAAACCAGTTATTATTAAGAAACCACCAACCATATGGCTCTCAAATAATGAAAATTTGGCAACAACAATTGTATAGATTAAGTTGTCTAAATCAAAGATCAAAAACTTTATTGATGTAAATAAAAAGTAGAAAGGGGGAAATGTAGCTTGCAAATGTTCTTTTCTATTTTTTTGTTAAGATTTAGGGTTAGTTTAGTTAAACATGTATTTAGTCACTTTAACTGATACTTTTTACTCCCATTTGGGTGGTAATCACAAAGGGACTATTTAGGGAACTGGGCCTTAAAAAGGACTGCATACCCAGATTTATAGATCACATGAAACTTAGAATAGAAAACATAACTACATGCATACTGCACCTTGATCCTATTCGAAAGCAGGTATGTAGGCAGTCTAGGAAGCAAAGGATGCTTCTAGTACGTAGGTGAATAAGATGGGGTTGGGGTTGTGTGCTTAACACGATTAAAGTTAAATGAAAAGGGTAGGACCATTATAATAAGGACCTAGTTTAGATAAATAAAGCAAAGATAAGAAATCTATGATATACTCGAAAGGATCCCGATTGGATCATCATAGTTCTCAAGGCTTTAGGCCAAATTCTGAGGAAGAATATGACTTTTTGTTATATTTTTTTACATGCTACTGTCATGATGACCTCAGTGCTTATCTAAGTAGGGATGAGTGGTGAACAGTGAGTGACTCAGGATTTGGTTGATCCCAATGAGTCAAATCTTTGGCTAGAGCATAACCTACCCATGTGTAGATGACTAACCTATATGGTTAGATGATTGCCTAGTTGGCAAAGGAATGACTAACCTGTATGGTTAGATGCTTTCCCATTTGGTAAAGGGTATCCGATAGGATAATATATAGTCAAGTTAAATACATAGATAAACATTAATTACATAAAAAAAATATGTTTTATGATAGGAATTATGGTCTCTACACAAAGACTAAGATAACATAAGATTTATGGAAAATTATCCAAATGTGTATTTTATGAATTTGAAATTCATTGCTTAAGACACATTATTTCTAAAAAAGGTATTTGTGTTGACCCTGCCAAGATCAAACCTATACAAGATTGGCCTACTCTTTCTAATGTGCATGAAGTATGAAGCTTCATGGGGTTGGCTGGTTATTACTAGCACTTTCTTGAAAAAATTTCTAGTGTGTCCTACCCCATCACTTCCTTACAATGTAAAAGGAATAAGTTCATATGGACCCCTTAGTGTGAGGAAGTTTTTGTTAAGTTGAAAGGACTGTTTACTATAGTTCATATTTTGATCATACTATAACCAAATGGTAACTTTGAAGTTTGGGATAATGCTTCTAAAGAAGGCTATAGATGTGTCTTGAATCAAGATGGCAAGGTTATGGCTTATGAGTCACAAAAATTAAAATAACATGAAAATAATTATCCTATGCATGACATGGAGCTTGCTGCCATTGTCCATGCACTTAAGCAATCGAAACTTTTCCTATTGGGAAAACCTTTCCAAGTAAAATCTAATCGTATAATCCTTGAGTATTTGTTCTCTCAAGAATATTTAAATCCACACCAATGTAGATGGCCAGAATTTTTAAGCAATTTTGACATGAATATATCATATGTCAAAGGCAAGGATAACCATGTGGCTAATGCACTCAGCAGATGCATGTACCTTGTTCCCTTGTCAATGTTACAAAGAAATTTCAAAAGTGTTGATTTGGAATAGTATCTTGTTGATGTATTCTGCCATGAAGGAAGAGCAAGTTTGGCTGACGAGCCAGTAGCAAAAATATTTACTGAATTTTTTTTGTAACACATGGCTTGATTAGGCATAAATGTAGAATTTATGTCCCTACAATGGGTGACTTGAGAAATATTATTATCTATTAATTATGATTTTGTGATATAATGTAACTAGTCAAGTGGAAATCAATTTCACACTAAAATTAATGAAGGATAAACAATGAGAAAAGAAGTAATCTTTAAAATATAAAATGTAAAAAAATTGTATTTTATTTCAATGAGAAAAAAGAAATATTTAAAACATTAAATGTAAAAAAATTGTATTTTATCTACTCAATACAGAATGATAGTTCAATTTATTCATTTTTTTACTCTTTTTTAAATTTTTATTTCTCACTTTACTTTATATTTTTGTTTGTTCGTTTATTTTAATTTATTTGTATTTATATGTTTTTTATTTTTTTAAACCATTATCTTTGATTTTTTTTTTATCTTGTCAGTTTTGATATAATTAAATTATTTTATTTTTTATTTTATAATGTCAGGCTTTAATAATTAAATGCTAATATTCTCATGCTATTACTGCTCCCATCCACCTTCCTTGAATGTCATTGTAGGAACACCTTTGATGTAATTATATTTTATATTTATTTAACCCAAAAAATGGTTTCATATATAATATGAATTTGATTTGAATTTAATTGTAATATGATGAAATTTGAATAAAATTGCTTAATATTCTTTATGGGCTATGCTGGCAACATCAAATTAATATGGTTCTTGGAAAATTAATATGGATAGAATTGTGAATAGATATATGGGAATATTGAATAGGAGCACAATGCTTGAAAATTCGTAGAAAATTATCCACATCATTTTTAAAAAATCAATATCCCTCTCAATTTTCTTTGTATGTTATTGAAGTCTTTAATTCATTATTAATTCTTTTTCTTTTTCTTGTTTGGGGTTTCCCTAGTTTTAGTACATACAAGATTTATCTGAACAACATCAAACATATTCATGGAGTTTTTGTAACAAATTTTCATGACATTAACAAAAAGAAAGGAGGTTAGCGCAAGGAATTGAGCGGGTTCAAGGTTTTTTTTACTAAGTTTCATTTTATTTTAGTTTTATAAATATTGAGATTGGTGGGCCCGTACTCAATGGTATAAGAGAATACCAAAAAAACAAAGAACACAAACCATTAATTATAGGATTAAAAACCTAGGGAAACCATGGTCATGGTATCATATAAGATGTAATCACATACAAATAAACTACCAATTATGATAAAATAAAAACAAAACACACCTACGTCACTCCTTTATTCATTTTATTATGAGAGAGAAGTATCCTAGAAGGAGAATTAGGAGTAAGATTTCCTTTATTCTTACTTCTCACTACAGTCCAGTCTTCTTGATTATACTTTTTACCAGAATCATCACTGGAATAAATATCCAAAGATGATCCTCTAGAAAACTTGTTTTGAAGTCTAAAACCATGTTACTGCACCCTACCAACCCAACATCCTTAGATTTCAAAGTAATAGGCTCATCTTGATGAAGGTGGGCTAAAGGAACCTCCTCAATAATAGCTTCCAAAACTACTCCCGAAGGTAGATAAGAATTGTCATGTAGAAAAATAGTGAAAAGATCGTCACATGAAACCTTCCCCCAAGAGGAATCCACTTTGTGCTTGGAGCTCTAACAAGAAGTAGATAAATGACCATTTTTGAAACACTACTAGCACTTGAAGGGAAACCCTTCATAATCAAGGGTTTGAGTCCAACAAAGGCCACTGACTTTCAGTGCAATCATTGTTGGAAGATCCTAAGAGACATCCATGCAAACAAGAATCCCTCCAAAGCCTCTTTCTCTTGAACTATAACTAGATATTCTTTAAAAACACCCTTTTTAGGAAGAATATTTCATTCCTTTTCATATATTCCCTTGGAAAAGTTCCTCAATTTGTGCTTGTAGTTATCTATTCAAAAGCTTGAAGAAACCCCAGTTTTTTTAATACCCTATTTACTAAGAACATGGCTCTTTGGACCACTCAACTTAGAAGGAACTGTACTAAAAGATAACTTAGGTTTGGATAAAGAGAAATAAATGGCACTCTTATTCATCCCTCTAAAATGCTTATAGATCATAAATATTTTAGTATGATACAAAGGTTCACTCTTCTTGCCATGTTTTACATTAAAAATGGAGATTTTAAGCAAATGTATTATGTAAAAAGGCAAACTCAAGGGAATATTATGCCTGAAGTAATTTAGGAAAATAAAGTGAGACTAACATGGACAAAATTACTCCTAGCTTCCAATGTGATATAAAGCATGACCTACTTTGCTACCTTGCCAAATGGAGAAGAAAATTTCTACCTATTAAATCTACTTTACAAAGGATGAAGCACATCCCTTTCCAACAAAAACTTTTGCTTTTCTTCCTTGTAATTTCTTCCTATTTTGAAAAATTTAGTGGCTTCCATATCCAATCTAGTCACTTGAGCTATTAGTTCTTTCAAGTTTCTATAGAGGCACCATTAAAGGCCACCTCTTTGTAATTACAATCCTTGACAAACTTTTCAAAAATGTGTTTATCATAACCTTCCACACTTTGTATAGAAGTTTCCATTCCTCCAATTTTTAGGATCTATCACAACTCACCAGCATCCTTCAAAATTACATCCAGGATGGGCTCAATCTATCTTGATTTTATGCTCACCATTGCATATCTATTTGTAATTGCCTTTATCACGGCAGTGATTCCATTTCTATCTTGATTTGAGGAAATACACACAAAATTAGAATTATCAAGTAATAATGATTCTAACCAATCCATCATATGGATATCATGATCACCATAGCATGGGAATAAGCTCTCCCAAATTTCAACATAATTTCTCCATCTCCATTTGACAATTGTATAGAGAGTCTAATACACAGAACCAAGGAGTGATAAGTGGAGGCTAGGCTGACCCTTCCACTAAAACTCAATATATTAGCATACCCCTACCTATCAACACATTAAAATATCTAACACTAGTAAAAAATAAAATAAAAGGCATAACATGAAAGAGTTATTGAGCATTTCATAATGTTATTTCCTTATCTATTCTTAGGATTATTAAACTAGTAATATTCTCCAAATAAGTCAACTTTATTACATCTATTGACATCACTCTTTCATTATAAAACTAGTCTATAGCCTAATTTCTTTCTCTAAACATATGTTGGATGGTAGCCTCATGAAAAACATCAATATGAAGGCAAGATTCCTCTATGATATGATTTATCCTACAATTTACCAAATTATTTTTCAACAAATAATTTGTAATGTTCAAAGAATCAAATTCTATCACTATTCTATTTATCATGAGTTATTTTTCCAACCTCAGACCCCAAGGAGTAGCTAAAGCTTCTATCTAATGCTTGGTTTGAGTACCCATACCTACAACATAAGTTGCAATGAAATTCCATTTTTTAGCCCTCATAATACCCCCACCTCTTGAAGCACCTAGGTTCCTTTTTGATGCCCCATCAAAATTTAATTTCACCCATCCTAGAGATGGGGTTTTTCATTCAACTTTTTTCCTAGCTTCAATTCTAGGATCTAAAGAACTACCAACTTGTACCTCTATCTACTAAAGCGATGCATTTCTAGATTCATCTATATTCATACATGAGGAATTGCTAGAGGGGAAAATCTTAAGATTCTCTAAAATAATAGATTAAATTTTTTATCCACCATTCTACTAGGTAGTTCTTTATCCCTAAAAATCCTATTATTTTGTTCCTTCCAAACACCTCAAATGATGTGCAACAACACTAATTTCTAGATATTTTTAATCTTGTCATTCTTATTTAGGGAGGTTTCCATGCCATCCAAGATTCTAAAATATATTGAGATTGAACCCATGTGATCAATAAATGTTCAAAAAAAAAAACTCTTGACCTCCAAGGAAAAGGAGCACCCTACAATAAGATGTGCCACTAATTATTTTCATATTTATAGAGAGGACATCTATTTATCAAACACACCCCTCTTTTCCTAAGGGTGTCAATAGTTAGAATTTTGTTTTGAATATAGTGCCACAAGAAAACATTAATCTTAGGGATCAAGTATTTGTTCCACATGATGGCCATATAATGTCTTCAACAGGTGTTTTAAAGATTAATTTTTAACAAAATTGATGTAATAGAAGCCCTCAAAAGAATCCTTACAAACAAATTCATCATGATTGAGAAGCTGAGGAATGTGAAAGGTTGTAAAGATAATCTTAAGGTCATATAACACATAATTCTCTTCAACATAAAGATTAGATCTAGATAGGATTTTGTAACTCCTACTACCATTAGTAAACTCTATATAATTAGAAACTTTGCATTCATAGAAGCGTCTGATTTCCAATCCAATTTTTGACCATGATTCCAAGGAGATTAGAAGTTTGTCTAATAACCATTTATCCTCCTAGAAGTTAACCTATTGACTATTACCTATCTTCCATTTAATCCCCTTTACAATCACACCTTTGATGGAAATCATATAATTTTAAAAAGAGGAACCTCTAGTGAAATGATCCCCAGTCAAGAATTTCATCAGAGTTATAGAGCTCAAGTATTTAGCATGTAATATTTTAATTCAAAAAGTGTTACTAGTGATGAATCTCCAAGATAATTTTGATTTAAGTTCCAAGTTCATCCACTTAATTTTTTTAAAGCCTGGTCCTCCAAATCCCTTTGGAGCACAAATTCTATCCCTATCAACTAGAGATAATTTATTCTTCTCTTTTGTGCTAGACCAAATGAACTTTCTCTAAATATTTTCCAGCCTATCCCTAATGATATTTAGAATTTTAAACATAGACATTAAATAAAGAGGAAGGCTTTGCAACACACTCTTAATAATAACTAGCTTCCCTAACAAAGAAAAAAGTTTACCTTTCCAACCATCAACCTTTTTTTGAAATCTATCTAGTAGAGGGTTACAATCCATCATGGAAATATTTTAACTACTCATAAGCATTCCAAGATAAGAGATGAGTAATTCTTTGATTTGGCAACCTAGTATTTCTACTATTTTAAGATTCCTATCCATAGGAGTATTCAAAAAATATAGTGAACTCTATTCAAAATTGAATTTTTGATGAGAGGCAACTTCATAGGACAATATCACCTTTTTTTATTCTATTTATTTTCATACCTAGAGCTTCAACCATCAAACTAGTATCATCCACAAATTATTAGTGAAGAGCTAGTTCAATATTGTGGACAGGTTTGAAACCCTTCAGTTCACCTTCTCTGAGGGCTTTTGATAAAACTCTACTAAGGGATTCCACCATAATAATGAAAAGGAAAGGGGAAATCGGGCCTCCCTTCCTAATACACCTTTTACTACATAAGTAGCTAGCAAGAACTCCATTAATAAGGATTAAAAACATAATAATAGAAATAAAATCTTTGATTAGACCCCTAAATCTACTTTCAAACCTAAATTGGGTCATAACCTTGTCCAAAAACTTCTAATCCATCATGTCATATGCATTTTTCATATTGATATTCAAAATCATCCCTTCTTGATTGCTTCTATCCATGGAATGAATTGTTTCATGGACCACTATTATACCATCTTGAATTTGTCTCCCTAAAATAAAACCACCCTACTGAGTACCAATTATTTTATCCATTAAAAGATATATTCTTAAAGATAGAACTTTAGTAATGATTTTATAGGTAACATTACAAAGGTTAATAGGTCTAAAATTAGATATATTAGTAAGACCCTCCTTTTTAGGAACTAGATCAATAAACATGTTATTAAGGTATTTCAATATCTATACTGAAGAGAGAAACTCACTAAAATCATCCACCACATCTTTCTCAATGATTTCCCAAAATAACTAAAAAAAGGCAATAAGCTAACGATCTAGGCTTGACACCTTATCCTTGCCCATGAGAAAAATTGTAGATTTAACTTCATCCACTCAAGCAAACTTAATAAGGCTTAAGTTATCTTTATGAGAAATAAGATGTGGTATTTCATGAAACAACTCTTTCTCCATTCTAACATTATTTTTCAAATTTTTAGAGAATAATTTTTTGAATAAAGTAATACTTTCCCCTTTAATGAAATTCATATTCGAGCATAAAATCATCTCAGTATTCTAATGTGTTTAATGCAATTGTGAGCTCAATGTTTCAAGGTTAACATATTGAATAACTTGGTGTTCTTATCCCCATCCTTGAGCTAGATAACATGAGATTTTATCTCCAAAAGATTTCTTCCCTAACAACCACCTTGTGGTAGTCACAAAGAAGTTATTTTTCTTTAGATCTATCAAGAAGATCATAACCATGGGAAGCTATGGATTCCTCTAGCTTATAAACTCTCCTTCAAAGCATTTTTATTAACAAAAAAATTACCAAACACCTCTTTGTTCCACACCCTGATATTCTCTTTGACTAATTTCAGTGTGGAGATCAATCTAGACATGGCTAAGCCATATATCAAAGTGTCCCATCACTCAAAAATTATGTCCTTAATCTCAGGGTGGTGAAACCATATGCATTCTATCTGGAAAGGGATCCTTTCTTTTTCTATCTTTGGATTTAATGATGAAATCCAACATATTATTATCTGAACCAATCCTTGGAAGTGAAGAAACAAGAAAATCTTTGTTAGACAACTAGTCCAAAGAAACCAAAATCGTGTCAAGTATAACTTGGATGAGATTTTCACCCATCCATTTGTTAGTCCAAATAAATAGAGGTCCCCTTAGCTCAATATCAAAAATATTGTAGTTTGCTAGTAAAGAGGCAAGATATCAGTCATAATTTGATTCCCTCATTTTTTCTCCCCTGGAAACAATAGATTATTAAATTATCTAGCAATCACCCAAGGCACCTCCTTACAAGAATATCTGAAAATAGATAACTCCTCCCATAACATTCTTCTAGAAACAAGAGATTTAGGGACATAGATATTTGAAAATATCCACATAAAATCATCCTCTTCATTGGTAAAAATAATGACTAAGTGATACTTAGATTTGAATAAGAGTTTATCTTCAACCATCTTTGCATTATAAAACATGATAATGCCACTAGAAGCACCAATTGAAGTCACACATTCTAGTCTAGTTTCCTTCCATAGTATATTTTTCTTATCAACAATTTTTTTTCATCTAGTTTCATCTCTTGTATGCAAAAAATGTTAGGATTATGACTAAATCTAAAGTCTCTAAAAATTATTTGCTTGTGGGAACTATTCATTCCTTTGATGTTCCAAAAAAGTAGATTCATCTAATACTATTTTTAGAGGGTTTATCCACTTTAAAAGGGAGTACCATTTGGAACCCATCAACAATATCCACTTTTGTCAACTTCTTAAGAGTCTCATTTTCGGTTAATATTCCTACCTTTATAAGGGGAGTTATAGTTGGAATTCTTCCCCACATCTAGTAGCAATGGAAGGAGTTTCAATTTCCTTCCTCTTACTAGAGCTAAGAGAGAAAAATGGGGTGGACGCATCTTCTTTCCTTTCATTGGAGGAAACAATTTTTTTAGGCAAAAAAATCCAAGCCTTTATTAGAGTAGATTGGTTTCTGACATTTACTAGAGATGGAACAAAGTTGTTATCAGCGGAAAGGAGGTCCAAAATTGAATCTTCTCCCATAGATTATATGAAATCAAATTTATTTTTTAATAGCAGAGATTTTGGAAATGGGATTGAGGTAGAAGGATTCACCACATTTAATTCACAATCATCCATGGTCTGGTACTCTATGAAGCCTTCCATAAATAGATCCCCTATTTTTAGTTCTCCTCAAAAATATGGAACCTTATAACATTATTTAGAGGAAGAGTTGATTTGTAAAATGAGGCTGGGACTAACTTCCTCATTCTCCAAGCTAGATCGAGCTTCCATGCATTCTTCCATCTCTTTATTTAAACTTATTGACTAGATAGGTCCTTGTCTTTACAGTCTAAAACATCTACTTCTAAACGAAGCCTCTCCAATGCAATTATAGTTTATGCTACCCTAGACTTGGGTTTTTCCTTATGATTCTCAATCTAAATTTTTCCTTTAAGAGACTTGTAAGTAGGATTACCCATGGTTTTCCTTTACCATAATGACCCATCCTTCTTGATGGTCTGGGGGGGTTTGTTTCTAGTCCTTGATGGGCATAATTCTGTCAAATGGCCAATTTTATACATTTAGAGTGAGGGAGTACTAAGTTTCCATATTAAAATTTTCAAAAATCATTCCCTTTTAGAGGTATGCAAATAGATGACACTAGGAAGCACCTTTGAAAACTCCACTTGAATCTATGCCTACTCCCTTGTCTGACCCTATTTCTTTTACCTTGTCAAAAGGGCCCTTGTGACTGATCTTGGGATTACATTGACTAGTGTCCTTGATGCTAGGACCCATAAAAGCATTGGATGCATGATAATGACCCAATCCATAGTGGGAAATCTTAGGTCCATCCCCATCACCCTTCACCCTCTCATATTCCTTGTTCAAAAATATTTCCTGCTCCTCTCCTTTGTTGCTTGCCATTTTTAAGGATATATTTATTGTTTATTAACATATTTTATTATTGTTATTGTTGTTGTTGTTGTTCTCCTACCTTCAATGATTTCATTTATTTAATAAATTACACTAAAATCCTCTCAGTAAATTGATCTCATTGTTGTTTACACAATTTCATATCGTTAAAAAATTTGAATTGAATGTTATTTTCATTTTCTTTGTTTTTTACTACTATTTTGGAAAAAACATTTTTATTTTACAAACATTTTTATTTTAAATTTTATATTATTAAATAATATTCAAAACTATAATTTTATATATAATTTTTTACAAATTATTACTAAAAAATATTAAATAATAAATTATCAATTATTTACTATTAATTAAAAAATCAAAATATATTTTTCTTCCAAAAATTTCACAAATATAATAAAATGTCTTTGATCCACATTATGTTTGAAGTAGCCTTTAAAAATATTTTATATAAAAATAACTATATGATTTTTAAACCCTACTTTACACTTAATCAAGACTATAAAAGTGTTTATAGGTCATTATAAATTTTAAAAAATATGTATCAAAAAATAGGACACAAGTAGAAGATGATGACAGGGACACTGCTCAAGCTACTAGTTGGGAGCTTATTTTAAATGGCAATGATTTACCAAGTTTGGGCTGGGGTCCTAATGATGATATGGATCCTTTACCTTCTGGCCTTGCTCTTGCTACATAAAAGTTATCTTTTTTAATAATTTTATAAATTGTTTCTAAGCTTTACCTAGTTTATGATGCTTTTGTTCTTGCTCCTAAGTTTTACCTAGTGTATGCTTTTGTTCTTGCTCCTAAGTTTTACCTAGTGTAAAATAGCATGCTTTCATACTACCTATACTTTTTTGTGAATTATTTATATATTTCTAATAAATTAATATATAAATATATTTCATCAAAAAAAAATCTATATCGTATTTAGAGTTAATGAAAAATACAAGTCCAATATTCTATCTTATTAACTAATTACTATAATATTTTTAATCAAAGCCATTTTAAAATATCTCATTTTTATTCAATCTTTTTTGAGTGAGAAACATGTAACTCAAAAAATCATGTCCATTAATTTTAGATGTAAAAATATTTTTTCGTATTTGCATTAAAAAAATTGGTAACAATGGATAAAGGGTAATGATTCCAAATAAGCATCCGTTGATTTGTGTGCAATGCCTTTATTTCATTTGATTCTATATTAATTTTTAAAGTGTTTTGTAAGTAATAGGAATTTTTATGTCATGAAATATATTTTCTTTGTATCACCCATGAATCACCAAGAATCATGGTAAATTCAATTGACCCATTTATTTTGAAATCAATCATCTATTATTTTGTATTTTCAGTGTACGGAAAGATTTGTTTAAAACTAGCACCCATGAATTCTAAAGAGTTTAATTATTTAACTCATCATATGCATCGCAACATTTTTATGTATATTCCCAGAAAAAAATGTTTAAAATCAAAAGGCACCTTTTTTAGGATTGTATAATTATGTATTTGTCTATCTACATATATCCTAGATCAGGAAAGGTATGAAATTCAGACTAGCCCATTTTAAGGTTGCCTATGTATTTATAATGTCTTTAAATTAGGATTTAAAATCAGAGCATGTGTAGGTAGAATTGTACGATCATTCTAAATTAACTATCTCCTTTTTTTTAAATCTTTTTTGGGATAATGAACCTATAATTTTTTGGAAATTAGTTTTTTAATATTATAAATGGTTACGAATTAGCAGATAGTGATTCTGTATCGAAATATCATTTTTTTTTTCAAATTTTATATAAATTTCCATCTATTGTTTATTTAGATATAAAAATAATCTAAATATTTATGTAATTGTGTCTCACCTATTTTAGGGGTTTTTTGCATATCTACAATGTACTTTAGTTGTCATTGTGAATTAAAATGTATGTAGTTATCTGATCTTACAATTAGTTGTTAAATGAGTGGATATACTTTATAAATTGTTTATTATTTTATCCATCTTATTTGAAAACTCCTTTTAATTATATATATATATATATAAAACCCATTAAATTATATAGAATTTCATGTATATTTCTTATTTATGAATATGGAAAATCCAAAACCATTTATGATTCATCTACTCTCATTTTAGATTTGTTTAAATATCTAAAATGTATTTTATTTAACATTATGAACGAGGACTTATATAGCTCAATTAACTTACAATTAATTGATAATTAGTAGACATATTTTCAATATCAATTTCAAATTTCTCCATTGTCCTTTTGAAATCCTTTTATTTTTTTAAGAATAAATAGTCAAAAATTCTAGGTAATTATCTGTTGTCTACCTTATGTTTGTGAAAGCCTTTGAAAGACATGAATTATTTGGTTTTGAAACTTTGATTAATATTATTTTATATTTTCAAAGGGTGGGAGCCTTTTTTAAAAAAATGGAAGATCATGGTAAAAAAATAGTATTATGCTTGAGAAAAAAATTTCTGTCTACATTATTATTCACCTAGGTCGATTTATTGAGTTGCATGCATATCCAAAATGTGTTGATTTATGCATTAGGAATCAATGTTTCATGTAATTATCAAATTCAATATGAAAATGAATACTTTTCTATTAAACATAGATTTTTAAGTATGGAAAGTTAAGGCATTATTTTTTTTAATTAAAATGTACATATTTAAAATAACCAAACACCTATTTTAAAATAAATGGATATGTCATTGATAATTGGTGGACACCCATTTTCAAAAACATAGAAAAGTCATTGAAAACTAATGATTATTGATTCTCAAAAATATAAAATGAGAAAATTACAACTTCTATTTGCTCACCAAAAAAGGTAAATGGAAATATGGAGATGGAAACATCATAGTAGACTAATAAAAAAAAAATCCACCATATTGAAACAATTTCATACATTGAATATAACCATCTTTACCTTTCCTACTCAACCATTTTCACTTATTTGCTTAAAAAATATAATTACAAGAAAAGTATTGTAAGCAATATTATTGTCATATGCAATATGGTCATCTTATTTTAATTAGATGCTTTTGCCTCTGCCATAAACAATATGATTGATAATAGTAATAATTTATTTGATTTTTTATGGCTTTATTTTTAATATTTTTGTCTATATTCAATATGATTGATAATAGTAATAATTTATCTAATTTTTTATAGCTTTATTTTTAATGTTTTTATTTATATTTATTATGTTTATGTTGGGGTGTTTCTAATGGCCCTTAAAGGAAAATGGACTCCAAAGATTTTTTCATTCCTTTTGATATTCTTTATCCAAAGTTAATCATAGAATATTATTTCAACATGGATTCATACCAAAAATGGTTATAGTATGATGTCTATTATAAGGATCCTTTATATGAAGTTATTGTTGAAATTCAAAGGGTGTTAAGCTCTAAGTTAAATTATTTGAAATTTTAAGAAAAATAAAACTAATTTGGGAGATTTGTATTTCCTTTAAAAAATAAAATGAAAATAATAATTCTAAATATGATGTAGAATCCCAATTAACGTATTGAATTTAATTATTAATATTCTAAGTAATATAATGTGCACACTATAGGTTATTAGGTCATGCTTGCCTACTAATTTTAAAATCCTCTTAACTCCTCAAAACATACATGGGAAATTTTTATATGATCTATAAAAAAAACTTCCAATAAAAATAAAAAACAAAAGGGAAAACTAAACAAACAAAAAACCAAATCTAACAACAAACACATTTATTAACAGTATTGATTTTACAGCACACATTTATTGACAACACTGATTTTTTAATTATAATTTTGGTATAGTAAAAATCATATGTAAGAGTCATGTGTATCATTCCCCCAAACCTATGTTATGTTTTAATACATATATACGATGCATTTTAGTTGGCATTAATAATCAGGGTAGATGTATTTCTTTTATCTTATAATTGGTTGAAAATTAACAGACACTTTTTATAGAGTATTTTTTATTTTATCCATTATGTTTATGAAAACCTTTTAATTATCTTCTTATTTTTTTGAATAGATACATTCTATTTGGTTCCTATTATCACCAAATTTTACACCCTAGGAGAAGGTTGTTCAGACTTCTTCAATTTGGTGCAACATGGGATTACCCTTAGACTTGTGGGTTTTCTATAGCAAGGGTAAAGATTGAAGGGCTAGCTCCCCTTAATGAGTCACTTAGGCTGAATTTCACTACTTTTTTGTTTTTAAAAGAGGGAGAAATAAATAAAATAAACATAACTACAATGGTGATGCACTAAAATTTGTTGATCACTACCACACATTTCATAATACACTAAGACCTACAAGACAATATGAACATACACACATCCTAGACTAAACCTATTGCATCAATGTTTTGTAGAAGGGTAAGGCATTGTTATCCTGAGATGGAAGACTAATTCTACTTAAAACCCCATAATATACCCTTGATGACATAAACTAAAACATACAATAAATAAAAAAACCACACGAGGTTAGATAAATAAGACACAAACAAGATGACATACATCTACACTTGATGAGATCAAACATTTAGAGATTTATCATTGCATGTACTCATAGGATGAGGTAAAACATTATTTTTTTATTGATAAAAATAATAAAAATGGGAAGGGATTCTCCATACCTATGTGGAGGATACAAACTTAGCCAAAAGTGGCTCAATATATAGAGAATGGTAAAGAGACAGAGAGAAAGGTGTGGTAAAAGAAGATTGATAAGTGTCTATGAGAGTTATAACTAGAAAAGGAGTAATTATATATTTTAATAGACCTCAAAATCCATGTGTCTCACTCCTGAAGTATCTCTAATCTTCCAAGTGGAATGGAGGTTATAATTTGGCTTTGACACCTTGACTAGCTCCTTAGAAACTACCCTTCTTTACATGAAAAGAGTGAAAAATGGAACTTTAAACCATGAATTAACCTTGAAATGATCTGAAACCACTCATTAAACATTTGACATACCTTAGAAAACTCCTTTGACTTACCATTCCATTATTTATATGCATAGGTGTCTTGTAACTCTTCATTTCCCACACTTAGATTGGTCCAAATGACTTAAAACTCAAGTGCATATTATTAAAATCATCTAAAATAAATTAATGATATTAAAATATTTTATTAGTTCTGAAACAAACCATTTTTTTTCTTGGACCAACTCCCAAGAACTCATTTTGCTCCTTAAGCCTTTCATAGGCCTAATTTCCTTGTAGCCTTTTTCTATAAATATCCTTGTGTGGGATTTCTATGGATGATATTGAAAAAATAATGGAATATTATAGGACCCTCTTTGTATTTCTAGTTCCATGTCAAATTTCATCTTCATAATCTGTGTGGAAACCCACTGTTTATGCCTTTATCTCTCTTGAATTAGGCCTCCTGGCTTTGGACCCTATTTTTTTATAAAAACTTCTTCCACATGTGTGAAATAACCAAAAATCATTTGAATAAATTTCCATAAGACATAACAAACCTCCATGTCAATTTTTGGCTCATGAAGCCCTATGGAAGTATGCAAACCAAGAAATGGCCTTACCACCTAGTCTCATTTTGAACCTATTTGAGAGTGCCTTGAAAAATGAGCCTAGTTTAATTATTTATAGAACTCTTATGATTTTTTTTGGATTTTAATATCTATGAAAATTACCAAATGAACTCATACCATGATTGGTAAGCTCCCCTCTTCTCATAACACCTAAAAAACAAAAAAAACATGCAAAAAAGGGTATTTGTACCAATTCGTACAAGTGACATCAGCATCAAATTACATGGAGGTAACCTAATTAGAGTTATAATTAACATATATAAGGTATTATGAGAAAAATATGTCATCATATGTGATTTTCAACTCTTTTTAGCATGACTGGTCACTATCAGGGTTTAAGAGAGGTTTTAGACCTGTCTAGGGTCTTAACAATTGTTCATAAAGAACAGATCATTAAATGACCTTATCCTAATTTAAAAACCTTATTTATAGACTTGTTAAACTATTAAAAAGGCTTATACTCACATAAAAAAATTTATCAATGATATGACCATCTGAAGTTGCTCTTTGAATGGCTTGTTTAACATTCTTGGGCTTAGAGAGAGCTCTACTTTGTGTTCTGGGTCTTGAAACTCATTCCCACTACTATGAGAATATTAAACACATATAAAACATATATTTTCATGATTATATATTTTATTTAAGTGACCATTACCCTTATATATGCAATTGGTACAATGATCAAGCTATTTGGGGTTTAAGACCTACCTTATTCTTAGTAGCCCTCAAGGAATTTTGGATGGAAATCTAAATGTGTTGCCACTTAGGAAGTGTATGTAAATATATGATATGATTATTCATTCCCTCAAGGTCCCTTAGTGAGGTCTATAATTATTTATTTATCATTGATCTCTTAGGTCTATACTTCTTTCTTTATCATTGATCTCCTCAATGATCCCTGATCATGTATGTAGTCTTATTTAGAATTAAGGTTATCTCAAACACCCCTATTTCATTACACAGGCTTGAATTTATAACAACTACCTAATTATCCACTTGTACATGTGAATTTACAATATTGATTGTGTTCATTGTTTTTAACCCTCTTCTTTGTATCACTAGCCCCTTCCAATGGTCCTTGAATTTCAGCTCCTAACTCTCTCTCTCTCTCTCTCTCTCTCTCTCTCTCTCTCTCTCTCTCTCTCTCTCTCTCTCTCTCTCTCTCTCTCTCTCTCTCTCTCTCTCTCTCTCTCTCTCTCTCTCTCTCACCTAGCCATACCATCCTCTTTAATTTTGACTTTCTAAGATTGTGAAGGCAGTGATGGAGGAAAAATATTTTTGAAGTGTTATTTCAAATTTAAACTTGGTCTAGAGCTATAAAATGACATGAGGGATCCCAAGAGATACTTCTAAACTATTTCCAACTGACAACTGATTCTCCAAGGCCATAAAAGTGCCCAAAAGTGCTTGAAAAGTATCATTTTTCCAATTTGGGAGGTTGAACTTGTAATTTTGTTAGTACTTGACTGAACCTGAACATTCTCTAACCTCTCTCTAACACCAAGGATGTAATCTTCTTGAATATTTCTCTCCTTGAGGTGGCATGTCCAACTCTTCTTCATGGGCCAAAAGGTGGCCAAAATGTGATTTTTGCATTTGAGAGTGAAATAAAGGTTAGAGCATGATAATATGGTACAAATTACATCTACATAAACTTTTAAGATGAATTTAGACCATATTAGACCTTTGACCAAGTTTGACTATATAAGACCTTGTACTTGAGGATAGGACTAAACAAGTAAACATAAGACTAAAACTTAGACAAGGCTATACAAGGACACATATGACCATATGGGACTCTTTAGGACCATTGTAGATGATGACAAGACCATATAATAACCCTATAAAAGTTTCAATGTAGAGTGTTTGACCTATTTTGACTTGGGGTCAAAATTTGGTTATTCACAAGGGTAACATGCTTGTAATGTTAAATAAACTAGTAGACTTGTCCTTCCATTGGGTAATGAAGTCATTTGCACTCAATTTCAAACTTGAACAGGCTTTGAACATGAAATAAAAAAGTTATTTAATCTCTAAAAAACACAACAAAATAAAAAGACATAAAGTAATAAAAATACACACATGTGTGCTATCAAGCACTTAGGTAACACAACAAAATAAGGAAGCAAACTAACTATATACAACTGACCTAAACTTTTATTCTTCCTCCTAGGTCAAAAGGGAAGCTTGTACTATCTTTTGTTTCATGAGATTAAGAGTTATGAAGCAATTTTCCTCTTGATCCTTGCTCTTTATGTCTTTAACTCTTTCATACTTGCCAATATTCTTGGCATGACCTTCAATGCAACAACAATAGATGCAAACATATCGCCTATGAAGGTGAATTTTTCTTGTGACTCAACAATCTCAATCTTATCATGAGACTCCTCAGCTATAATATTATCTAATAATGCTTCACCAAAGCATGTTTCTTTGACCTCCATGGAATTTTAAATTAGATTAGGCTTCCTATAAATTATTTCAAGCTCATCAAGCTCTTCAAGGAGCTTAGCATACTCATCCTAATCCTTATCATTATCCTCAATGAAGGAATTTTGAACAATATCTTTGTGAACATGATATTTAATTTTGAAAAGACCTTCAATCTATTTGATGAGCTCAATATGATGATGCCAATCATCTTGGTCTTATTTCTCTTCAATAACCATAACTTCTTCAACTTCATCTTCTTTATCATTGTGTACTTGATCAACTTAATTTTTCTTGTTTGAAGAGTCTTTAACTTCAAGGTTAGCTACAACTTGCACAATTTTGAATGACATAGGATATTCTTATTGAAACACACCCTCAAGAGGCAAAGCATCTCCAAGATCATCTTCAACTTGACCAATAAGAGGTGTAGGCTTTTGAAGGCCTTCAAATTCATCATGAATCTGATTGGATCCTTGTCATAATTCATCTTGTTCCATGGAGACAACAACAACTTAATCTCTTCTTTTTTTAAGATTCAACCTCTTGGTGTTGCTCATGAGTCTCAACCAACTCAGTTGATGTGATGTCCTTTTTAATCACCTCCTCTCTTATGTCTTGATCAATTTATTTTTAAATAGTTGAAACATGATCTTCATCATCTTTTATTCACTCAATAAGATGGATTTATGCTTGTCTTCACCAAGGGGGGTTCCTATAATGAATTATTCATCATAGACACTTGAATCCTCTTCTTTGTCAACTACACAATCAGCTTGTTATTCTTCACTTATCTCTAATAGGATGGGTTCTCCTTAAAGAAGGGATGAGGTGATAGGGTAATGAACAAGTTCATGGGTTGGAGAGGGAGTATGAGATGTGGTGGATGTTTCATGATGGGTATGGGGATGAAAGGAGCACTCTTTCAATTTGGGGTCTTGGAAATGGGATAATCTTGAAATAATTATTGGAGAGAGAGAATTTTTAGCTTTGCCATAGGTGTTTTATTATATTCATCAACCACCTCATCCTTTTCATAGTCTTCTTTAAGTTCATTATCAGTTGTAACTTGATCATTGAACTTCTCAACTAGGGCATTCTTCTTGTCTTGAATGTTTTTTTGGATTAACTTCCATGAGGGAACAACTATAGGTTCTTGGGGAGGGGGAAATGAGTCTTGAAAAAACAAAAGGTATTTTTTCTTGACATCAAAATCTTGGTCCTTACTCTCTTCATATTTATTTTCCAAAAAATTCATTACTTGGTTCCAAGTTGGAACTTTGAAGCTATTAGGCTCTTGTAAGGATTGGATTGGCTCTCTTGGAGGATCCTATTAAGTATATTGAATGGTTTCATGAGGATAAATAGAATAATAAAATTGATATGAAATACAAGAGGACTCTTGAGAAGGAGAGGGAGAGACTTTCATAGGTTTAGATTCTTCCACAAGAGTTAGCATGGTATAATTAGAAATCATAGTCCAATAAGGCCTCCAAGATGAAGATATCTTGTTTTATTAAGGGATAATAGGTGTATCTTAAGGATTAATTGGAGTCAAAGGAGGTGGACTAAGGATATAAGATAATGATTAGGATTTCTTATATTAGGTCTCTTGATTCTCCCATCTCTATAATATATCTATCCACCATTGGATAAAGGTTCTCATTTCACTCAACTCATCATTCATAACATATTGGGTTTCCTCTCCAACTAACATCCACTTATCCATTAAAATTTGAACTGACTTTCTCATCTTCTCTATGATATGAAAAAGAATCACATCAATCCCTCTATCCCATTTTCTCATCACCTCTTCTGATCTTAAAAAAATTGGCTTAAGTTCTAATAAGGATATGGTAGGGGAAACATAATTTTGAGATGGGATTGAAGTAAGAGAGGAGGAGTTTGATTGCGACAAGTCTTGATAAGGTTGTTTAGGCATGTATTTGAAACCATATGAAGAGAATTTATGAAAAACATAAGACTGATATGACTCATGAAAAGGTTGATAGGAATCAAATTGAGGTTGAGATGGATCATAGGATTGGTAACAATCTTGATAAGGTTATTAAGGAGCATAGTATGGGTCATGACAAGGTTGATAAGCGGGTGTATAATAGGAAATATCTTCATATCTTTCCATACCAAATTCATTATTCAAATGAAACAAAATATATGATCAAAATATTTTTATAATAGGTACTTGGGCTGCTTATAACAAGCTGATTGTATTCAAAGTCATCATTGGTGTTTGATAAGTGCTTATAAAGGCTGAAAGGAGGAAGAATACATCAAAAATTATTACACTCTTTTGGATAATAGTCCAACCAAGTGTCCTATAACTATTATCACAAAAAATTTCACCTTAATATAAGTTTATTTATACTTATTAAATTTATTGAAACATGGGATTACCCCTAAACCTGTGGGTTGTCTATAGTAGGGTTAAACCTCTAGTTTAAAGGGCTAGATCCCCTTGATGAATCACTTAGGATAATTTTCACTACTTGTTTTATTTTAAAAGGGGTATAAATAAATAAAATAAACCTAAATATAGTGGTGATGTACCAAAATATTTTAACCACTACCACACATTGTATAATGCACTAAGACCTACAAGACAACATGAACATACACACATTCTAGAATTAACCTATTGCATCAATGTTTTGTAGAGGGTTAAAAAAATTTAAGGTTTAGAGGGAAGACTAATTCCAATTAAAAACCCACAAGATACCCCTGATGACACCAACTAAAACCTAAAATAGAGAAACAACCACATAAGGCAAGATAAATAGGACACAAACAAGGTGACATACATCTACACTTGATGAGATCAACCATTTAAAGCTTTATAATTTCATGTAGTTATATAATGAGGTAAAAAAATAAGTTTTTTTATTAATTAAAGGTATAAAAAATGGTCAGGGATTCACCATACTTAGGTGGATGATACAAACTTAGACAAAAATGGATCAATATATAGAGAATAGTGAACAAAGAGAGATAGAGAGAGAGAGGTGTGGTAGAAGAATATTGACAAGTGTCCATGAGAGTTAAAACTAGAAATTTAGTTATGAGATATTCTAATAGACCTCCATGGACATGTTTCTCACTCTTTAAGTATCTCCAATCTTCCAAGTGGTGTGGGGGTTATAATTTTACTTTGATACCTTGATTAGCTCCTTAGAAATTGACCTCTTTGCATGAAAGGAGTGTCAAATGGAAATTAAAAAATTTAATTAACATTTAAATGATATTAAAACACTCATTTAATATCTTACATTCTTTAGGAAACTCCTATGACCTACCATTCTATCAGTTATATGCATACGTGTCTTGTAACTCTTCATTTCCCATACCTAGATTGGTCCAAATGGCCTAAAACTTAAGTGCACATTATTTAAATCATAAAAAATAGATGAATGGTATTAAAATATGTTATCAGGTCTAAAAAAAATCCATTTTTTCCCTTGGGCCAACTCCCAAGAACTCGTTTTGCTCCTTAAACCTTCAATAAGCCTAGTTTCCTTTTAGCCTTTTTTTTTTTTTAAATCTCCTTGTGTGGGAGTTATATGGATGATATTTAAAAAATAATGGAATATTATAGTACCCTCTATGTCCTTGTAGTTCCATGTCAAATTTAATATTTAGAATCTAAGTGGAAACCCATGTTTTTTACCCTTTTCTCTTGAATTGGGCCTCAATGAGGCCTCCTTGCTTTGGACCCTATTTTATTGATACATACTTATTACACATGTTTTAAATCACCAAAAATAATTTTATTAACTTTATCTAGGCCATAAACAACCTCTATGTCAATTTTAGGGTCCTGAGGCCCTATGGAGGTATGTAAACCAAGAAATGGCCTTACCACCTAGTCTCATTTTGAGCCTGTTTGATATTGCCTTGAAAAATAGGCCTGGTTTAATAATTTATAAAATATATTATGAATTATTTTATATTTTAATAAATATTATAATTTCAAAATGACCTCATCCCATGATTTGGAAGCTCTCCCCTTTTCATAACACCTACAAAACACAAAAAACATGCAAAAAATAGGTTATTTTTACCAATCCATACAAGTGAAACTAGAAAAAAAGTACATGGGGGTAACCTTATTGGAGTCTTAAAAAACATATAATATATTTTAGGATAAAAAATTTCATAAAATGTACTTTTTAACTCTTTTTTCAATGACTAGTCACTTCAAGGTTTAAGAGAGGTTTTAGACCTGTTTGTGGTCCTAACAATTGTTCATAAAGAAAAAATCATTAAATGATGTCCTTCCAAATGTTAAACCTTATTAACATACCCATTAAAATATACCAAAATTATTATACTCCCATTCAAAGTGTGAGCAAAAATATGAGCATTTGAAGTTGCTCTTCGAATGTCTTGCTTATCATTCTTGGGCTTAGAGAGAGCTCTACATTGAGTTCTAGGTCTTGAAACTCATTCCCAGTACTATGAGAGGATAAAAAACCTATGAAACATCTCTTTCCATTATTATACATTTTTTTAAAGTTAAAATTACCCTTATATATGAAATTGGTACACTGATCAGGCTATTTGGGGTTTAAGACCTACCTTGCTCTTGCTAGCCCTCAAGGGCTTTTGGATGGAAACCATAGTGTGTTTACACCTAGTACATGTATTTAAATCTATGATATGATTTTTAATATCCTTAGGGTCCCTAAATGAGGTCTAATGTTCTTGTTTCATTCTTTGAGTCCAATAATATCTCTTAGGTCTCTTGACAGCTCCTTGCCCAAGGAGTGGGCAAGGTTTGAGATAAAATAGTGGGTATCTCCACTATTTATCTATCCTAAAGGAGACCATGTACAAATTTTTTAAGTCATTTTAATTATTTATATCAATTTTTAAACCTTGATCATTCCTAGAGAACCTTCAAAACTCAAATTTATCTCATGGTTGGACTATATGCCTGACTGTGTGTATTCTCCTTTTCATTTTGACTAAGTATGAGGTTTAGAATTAGTTTAGTCAAGTTTCTTATTCTTTACTCTTATTATCATTACCTTATGACATTTTTAATAATATAAGGTAGACCTCAGATCCCCTTACATGTAATTTTTTCCCTTTAGGCTTAGGATTAGCCTATCTCAATGATACAACCTGTATGTGTTTTTAGAAGTTTTCTTGACTATGTATTATGTTTTACCATCACCAATATTATTATTGATCTCATCAATGATCCTTTATCCTTGATGTATTCTTATTCAAACTCAATGTTCTATCAAACACCCATGTTTCATTACTCAAACTTGATGTTAGACCAACTTCATAATTAGTCACATGTATGTGTGCACTTAGAATATTGACTATGTTCTCTATTTTTAACCCTCTTATTTATATCACTGACCCCTTCCAATGTCCTAAATTTGAGATCCTAACTCTATCTCTCCTTTTCATACCATCCTCTTCAATTTTGCCTTTCTGAGCTTGTGAAGGCAGTGATGAAGGACAAAAAGTGTTTGGAGTGTCAGTGTAAACTAAAACTTGGTCTAAAGATAGAAAATGATGTGAGGGAGACCAAGAGACACTTCCAAACCATTTCCAATTAAAAATTGATTCTCCAAGGATTTAAAAGTGCATAAAAGTTATTAAAAAGTATCATTTTTCAAATTTGGGAGGTTGAACCTACAAGTTTGTCAGTACTTGACTGAACCTGAACATTCTCTAACCGCTCTCTAATACCTAGGACATTTGGAATCTTCTTAAAATGTTCTCTCCTTGAGGTGGCACACCCAACTCTACTTCATAGGCCAAAAGGTGGAGAAAATGTGTTTTTTTGCATTTGAGAGTCAAACAAAGGTTAGAGAATGATAATATGGTACAAATGATGTCTAAATAACATTTTGAGATGACTTTAGACCATATTATACTTTTGACCAAGTTTTACTATATAAGACCTTGTAATTGACCATAGGACTAAATAAGTGAACATAAGACCAAAACTTAAACAAGGCTAGACAAGGACACATATGACCATATGGAACTCTTTAGGACCATTTTAGACCATGATAAGACCATATAACAACCCTATAAAAGTTTCAATTCAGAGTTATTGACCTATTTTGACTTGGGATCAAAATTTGGTCAATAGTTCCCATTAAACCTCCAAAATCATGACCATTAATTTTGAATAAGAAGTGAAGTGGCTAGAAATTTGATGTAATTATCTAGTGATAACCTTGTTTATGTGAATAACATAACTTGTGTTCATTGTTATAGGTTCTATACTTATATGATATTTTATTAGAATTAGGTCTCATTTCCTTTTCTTCATTTATTTTTATTTATGTAGGTACACTATGTATCTAATTTATAATATCTATTTGATAGAGTCATTAAGTGCTTTCACTTTATACTACTTACCAAAAAATAACTTTAGTTTTTTAAAACCATGTAAAATAGACATTTTAAAGTGCCAACTCATAATTTATGGTTTGGCTAACTTGGGTCTAAATATTAATAATCAATACCATAAAATTCCTTCTTCACATTAATTTAAACAGTGAAATACATCTCTAGTTCAGTATTAAAAATGAGATATACTTAATGTTTTACGTGATATTCTTAAAAAAATAGTTTAAATTGTTATGATATGAATGATAACTTCCTCAACAAAGCTACAAGTTCAAAATAATACCATTATAGACTGAATATACAAAGAACAAATTTTGTATCTTAGGTTCACTAACTTTCATTGATGTGGTTAAGAAAAGAGTGGTTGTTAATTCAAAAATGCTTTCAGATCATGGTGGAAAGAAAATTATTATGATTTAAAACAAATTTTCTCTCCACATACTTTCTCACCTAGGACCCATCTCTTATGTTGGTTACATATACATAATTCATTGATTTATGCATTAGAAATTAGGGCTTCATGAAATTATCGATTTCAACACTGAAATGAATATTTTTTCTAAACATAACTTTTTTAGTATGGAAATATATAGTTATTAGTGTTTCATTAACTTTAACATATTTATAATGAGCAAAAACCGATTCTAAAACACATGGATAAGTAATTTAATATAAGTAGATAATGCACGTGTATATATATAAACATGGGTAAGTCATTGACAATGGGAAGTAACTTAAAATTAAGGAGATCATGAAAATAAATATACATGTGTATATATAGATATATATAAATGTGTGTGTGTGTGTGTGTGTGTGTGTGTGTGTGTGTGTGTGTGTGTGTGTGTGTGTGTGTGTGTGTGTGTGTGTGTGTGTGTGTGTGTGTGTGTGTGTGTGTGTGTGTGTGTGTGTGTGTGTGTGTGTGTGTGTGTGTGTGTGTGTGTGTGTGTGATATATCTCCTCATGTCACATTATGTCCCACTCTGACACAATTATTTAAACATTAATAGTGGATTATTAGACTACTGATTTATAATTCTGATTTTACGTTTGTGTTGGATATACATATGATATGTAGGTGACAATTATATGATTTGTTTTCATGGTTAGTATCTTGATGGATAGTTGTTATATATGTTATATTATGCCTTAGGATTGTAATGATTGATTTCATTTACATATTACTTGTATTTATCAATAAATTTATAGTTATATGCTAATGATTATTATAGTTTCAAACTAACTACCCATTTGTTTGATTGAGGTGGTTATAGGACTATTATGCCCTTACATGAAGTACAAAAGGAGAGTGTCATTAGAGAGGGGGATGTAAATACCTACATTGGGGGTTAAGATACTATTGACCATTTTTACCCCCCAATCAAAATCAGTCAACCCCATAAGTAAAAACTTTGTCATGAAGTGTTTCATAGGCCATTTAATGCCAATAAATGTTATATTAGCCTTGGTCACTCTTTGAATTAGTGTTCCATGTCACTTTGGGTCTTTTCAAAATGAAAAATGGGCATTTAATGCTTTGTATAGGTTTACTGGGAATTATGCAAGTCTAAATAGGTGATGTCACATTCCATGTGTCTTAAGGGGTCTTAAATAATTGTTTGTAACTGACCAAGTCTGTAGGTGCAAGTTAAAATAGAGAAAACACTTGAAAAAGGGAGTTTTTAGCCACTTTTACGGACCTTTACATATTTTTGTAGGTGAGTCACTTCAATTATGTCTCCTGATATTTCCATACTCATTTCCATGATCAAATTATTTTGGTAGCTTCAGAAACTATAAATTTCACCTTTCCTTCCCCATTGTTCTTTGGAAGGGTCAAAACTAGTCAAAGACTTTTACTTACCATAGGCCGTACAAGCTGAGTTGGGAGGAATGGATATATGTAATTTTATTATACTGATTTATATTACATTTATTGAAATTTATTTTTATATTTATGCCTCCTCCTTTATGAACCATCATTAAGAAGGTTCAGTCCTCAAAGCTGCTTATGCAACCAAGCAAAGTCCAAATTTGTCCAAATTGCTTGAAATAAAAAATGGATAGATATGTATGGTTTTTTAATGTTATTTTAATATTATATTAGGCCCTCTCCATTTTTTAATCATCATTCATAGCATCTTTAGATTTTCATATCAAGAGAAAGCTAGTTTCTTGCTTGAAAGCCAATTTGCAGGCTATAGGAGAAGAGGAAGTGGTTTATGGATTTCCTGAGCATTATCTAGTGTGTTAAAAGTTTAATATATATGGATTAATCCTTTAAAAACTTATAAAACTATCATCCAAGTAAGAGAGCACCAAATTTCACCAAAACACCACTTACGGCTCTTGTACAACCTCCACTTCTTGGGGTCATGGAAAATTATGTGTTTTCAATGTTTAAGGTGCTCTCATTGATTTAAAAAAGTTACATTTGAAATTATAATAATGTTTAAATAATTTGGATTCATTGGAATCATGAAAAATACTCATTTACAAAGTTGAGAAAATTGGGGTTATGTTCCCAAATTGGCCAAAACAATGCACCAGACACTTTTGTGAAGCCTTTTTAAAAGGGTTCCATGAAGTTCTGATGTCTCCAAATTAGTTCACCTCATATCCCTATCCAAATATAGTTCCTATTCAAATTTTTAGGTAAAAATGATGATATCAAGATGGTAATTGATACCCTTGAAGTTGTCTGAGAAAACACTAAATTTTAATAGTGATCATCTACAGGAGGTTGATCAAAAGTTACCCTTACCCTTCATAGTGATGATCTTGGATTGTGCCATAAAGTTTTAATGATAAAAATGGATCAAAGGTAACCTATATCTCAATATATCATAATAAAATTTGGATTTTGGTGTTTTGAGACACCCCAAGCTCTCTTCTATCCGTACACAACCAAGAAGGTGGCACTTACAGTCAAGGTTTCAAACAGTGAATTGGAGGATGGAGTTTAGACCTTGTTTTGAGATTTCAAGGGGGTATGAGAGTATTTTTAATTAAATTACATTCATTTGAATTTATATCACCTTAAAATAGTTCTAAAAACATCAACCAAATGTTAGAGACTCCAAATAAATACATATAGGCCTGTCTCAGTCCACACAAGCAGTGGCCTATCCTTGAGCATAAGGGATTCATTAGTACAAAAGAGTGAGCTTGGCATTAGAAAAATGATTAAGGATCACTTTTATGAGATATGAACATACAAATAGGTTTTTATGGTGTCTATAAGGCCAAACAAAGCTAAAGGATCACCTACAACCAAGCATAAAATAGTTATTTCTCCTTCCTATGTAGTTATAGGCCTAGTTCATGATTTTGAGGCATAAAAAAAGTGTTTGAATGGATAATTTTTTTGGAAATGGTTTAAATAGGTTTTTATAGGAATTAATAATCCATATATGTCTTTAATAATCTCAAATAAACCTCATTTTTCTCCAAATACAGCCTATACCATAGTACAAACCCTGCCTACCCTCATAGTTTGCCTCTTCAAAAGTCTACTTAGCAAATTGAAAGAGTTTGGTGATATAATGGAAGAGTTAGGAGATAAAAATTGGTATAAATCATACTTGGGGTTTTAATAAGGTGATCCAATAATTAATTTTCCAAGGTAAATATTTCAAACCCTCTCTATTTTGTATCAGAGTAGGGGCAATTTTACCTTACATAGAGATGGCAGTTTTGGGAAAAATGGTAAAATTGATGTCCAAATGGTAGGGGAATACCAAATTAATAATGGATAATATGTAACAAATCCATATAGACCTAAAAAACCTTTCTATAAGGATTGGAATAAAATAGGTTGCTTTACACAATAAGGGTTATAGTCACCATGGCAAGGAAACCCTTAAGCCTAAAAGCCAAATTGAGGGTCATGTACATTTTTGACCTTACTCATGATTTACACTTGAATATTTCATCATTTAAAGGGTATTTTATATATTTTAAATCCATCATAAATTCTATGAACTCCATTAGTCCAGCTATAGACTCCTAAAACAAAACTATATACTCCATTAGTATAAACCTTGTTTTAATACCTGATGGTGACAATGAGCCTAAAAGTGAATATATAAGGATTAATTTGAATGAGTGATGAAAATAATTTGTTACCAACTCCATGAGGGTCAAATACATGGAATTGTATTTTATGAAATCCATATAGGTGATGCAAAATATAGGTTTTCTTGATAGTTTTTTGTGTTTTTTAGGTCTTAAAGATGACCATGAGATGTAAACCACTTGGGAGGGTAGATTAGGACTTAAATCAAATCCTCATGCAATTTTCAAGGCATGGTAATGCTCACAAGTGTCCCTGCTAAGCCTCTCACTTTAGCTTGTCTAAACTGGCATCTAGAATGACATAGTGAACATTATGATAACTCAAGTTTGGTGGCCTTTTATGATGTTTCTGATGAATCCAAGCATATGAAGTGTCCTAAGACATGACAAAAGACCCTTGATATGGATCAGTTAGGGAAGATACAAAGATGCTAGTGCCAAGTGTCAAAAAAATTCTATTCGAGAGTGATCATGGTTGGAAAGTGATGATGAGATTATGTAAAAGAATGTCATGATCAAGAACACTCTTAATACAGGTGGAATCATATTTTTAAGTCCATATCTTCATCACACATGATAAATTTATCCATCACTTGCTTTTAAATGCTCAAAAAAGGCCTATGATGAAGCCAGTTCACAAAAGAGAATGATGGAGAAGATTTTCTATGACACACTTGGAGAAGAGGCTAATTTGGGATGTGATCAAGTGAATTTCAGTTTCATGACTCTTATTACACTTCATCCACATGCCTTGTAACTGATTTTAACCTTTGGACACTTGTCCTTATGCCTTTTCAACTTCTCCTTTCTCTCTCATCTTCCAAGTTCTATAAGTATGAGCCATTTTGGCTATTGAAAGGGATTCCAACTCTTGGTATGGTGAAGCCCTACAAAAATTGTACCTTGATTTACACTTAAGATAATGTGAAGTAAGCCAGTTATACTCTAAGTCAATTTGTGCTACATGTTGAAGTGATCCACCTTGGATGTCAAGTATAGATTGAATTCATCTTTTTTTTATGAAATCCTTGAATGTGTTACTACAAATGACTTCTCTCCTAATAGGTTTCATGAAGTGTATGTTGTTGCAATAGACTCTTGAAGTGTGTATGAGTTTGTTAGTGTCATATCTTACCTTCCCTCCACTTAACTTCATTTATTGAGTTGTTATTTGCCTTCATGAGAAACACTAATCCTAGGGAGCTACATTAATGGTGTTGAGTCTAGTTTGGTTGTCTTAGTTCATTATGCAAATTCCAAGTGTATGAATAGAATCAACTCTTGATGTATCAACTCCTAGTATAGGTTTGACTTATGTATCTTCTCTCCCTTTTCACTCATAAGAGGTAGTTTTAGTAGCATAATAAAATCAATTGATATCAAGGGAGCTAGCCCTCATAATAATAGAGATTCATCTCTCTTACAAGTTCCCACAAACTTGAGATATGACTCCATGTTGCATCATATTGTAGGAGATGAGAAAAGAGTACTAGGGTGTAAAATTTGATGCCAACAGTTCTAACACACTTGGTGGGACAATGTCCAAATACTGGGAAGCTTGTTGGTGTGTCTTCTCTCTTATCATCTTTTGGAAGCATCCAAGCAAGCACCAATGGTGACTCTAAATTAATTTATAGTTGTAAGCATTCCAAGTATCTATTACTAAATATTTTGATCAATTCTTGTCTTTTCATGTGACTTATGAAGTTGATATAGATGTCTATGAGGATAATCCTTACCATACACCTCCCTATCAACATTTTTATGACCCTTTCTATCCTTCTCAATAGTCCTATCAAGAATACCATCCTCATATTGAGTCATGGCAGTCTTATGGTCAACCTAGTCCCTTTCCAAATGAGTATGTTGTTGTTTAACAACCATATGACCCATATTCACCTCAACCTTGTCATGAGGAGTCAAGCAACACCATTAGTTGGGAGGGAAAATATGAAGCTTTGAAAACCTTGCTTGAATAAATTAAATATCCCAATCACTTTGTCCAAGATTACTAAACCTCTCATTCTCAAAATGTGTGGGTAGTTATGCCAAATTTTCTAGAATTAGAAAATCATATGAGTGTGCCAGATAAGTGTTGTGATGAAACTCTTGGTGGTCTTGTGGATTGATTAAGAGTTTTAGTTGGATTGTTAATGGACATGTGGGGGTATGTTGAGGAATAAAATCAATATGTCATTAGTGAAGGATTGTCCATGGCAAGAGAGGATTTTCAATAGTGGATTGATAGGTTAGAGAGATGGGAAGCTCAAGAGGCTATGGAACAAGTTTCAGCTGTAAAGAATCTCCAAAAAGCTATGAAGAGCCTTAATAAGTTGAGGAGGATGATGAAATATTGTATGAATAAGATCTCCTTCCTATTTCTCATCCTATCTTACCTCTCCATCAAGATCCCATTCAAGAAGTTTCACCCATCTCCATGCCCATCCATGTACATCACACTCCATCCCCAACCCATAGACCTATATATCTATCTTTCACCATTCCTCTCCTTGAAGAATAACCTATTCAATCCTCAAAAGAGCCTATTAGTTCCAAGCTTCCAACTTGGGACCAAATTGTGAAGCCTTTGGAATAGAAAGAGGTTAAAGGAGAAGTCTAAGAAGATGATGAAAATCATGAGGTGGTTTTGGAATAAAGTGTTGTGCCCTCAAACCAACAAAGCCTTATTGTTATCCAAGAGTCATTTCAAGAACTTTCTCTTTCTTCCATATCCATTCATGAGCCTCTCAATACACCTTACATTATTTCTTTAGCTCATTCATCCATTTCCCATGCTCCCACACCATCTCTTCTTGAAGAAGAAAATATTTTAAGGGAAGCATCAAAGGAAGAACAAATTTAGTTTGTATTAGAGCAAGAGGATGATGAAAGTTGTCAGGATCTTGCTCCACCAAAAGGGCACAATATGATTACCAAACCAAACAACTTAATATGCGGAAATTAACCAGATTCACCAAGTAACTAGAATTCAGAATAACACATGATATGAGAGACAATACACAACTTGTATTAATACTTATATAGAAAAGAATACAATAAAGAAGATGCCACTTCTTCTCCACCACCTTACAGAGGTTTGCCACACCTCAAGTGAATAGTAAATCTTCTCCCTAAAGCTCTCTCTCTCAGGTCCCAACACCCAACTCAAACACAGAGTTGGTGTTCACCTCCTATGCTCCACACACACCACAAGTGCTCCACACACTCCACAAGTACTCCACGTACTCCACAAGTACTCAAGGTACTTCAAGTAGATCTCCCATGAACCTGCAACAACCTGCAATTCAATAGACCATACTTATGGAAGGAACTCCCTTGCCTTCCTCTTTGCTCTATCCAAGTACACACCTGTACTCCAAGTAGATCCTGCTTGATTCTGCTCCCTATTGTGTTTCTATCCTATCTGACCTTGCACACCTGCAAATCAACCTGGTTCTACACACCTATGAACCTTGACCTTGCACACACATACACCTACAGATCAATGATCTTACTTACCATGTAGATCTCCTATATAGGCCATGCACCTGTGACCAAGATCCTACACACCTGAAGAATCTTGCTGACTCTCCAAAACCAGCACCCACCTTGGTACTGCTGTGGAACTAGGAGGAACAACCTTGCTCACCTCACACACAAAAGGAGCTAACTTTGCTCAACTCAAACTAGAACACTTTTCCAATACAACCATGAGTCTATTATATAGATCTCATCCAAACAATAATTAGACATCTAATTACAATAATTAGATTCGCAGCTCTCAGTCTAAAAATAGCTCTAATCATGCAAACACTTGGTTCATTAGCTAACTGCCTGTAATAAACTCACAGTCAAACCACACAGGTGACCGACGTCGGTCCCTGTCTGCCTGGAGGTGACCAACGCTGGCCGACCCCTGACCGACGTTGGTTGCTTCTCTTCACTGTCCTATCGACGTCGGCTGATCAGACCGACGCTGGTTGCTCTGACGCTCAGCAACCTTCAGCAACCCCTCCAATGGCCTTCTCTGTGTCTGCATCAGTGAAGCTTTTAGCTCCACAAGCTAACAATCTCCCACTTAGAGATAAATAGCTGCACTGTACCTGTACCTTTACTCCATCTAATCTGTTTCCTGGTTTGTATCCCTCTTCAAGATCAATCCTGAAGACAACCCACCACACATCTCGTGGTGTACCTCCTATCATCTGAGTACCCTGCCACATCCGAACCTACAAACACATGTAGTGAAGTCCTGACCCTGCATGTATACCTGTTGCTGGTCCCTCTCAAATACCTGAGAACCCACTTCCCCGAATTGGCTCCTAACTCTCTGACAACTCCCACTGCATGGGAATACTCAGGTCTATACCAGACCTCATGTGATTTCAGACACTATACCTGTCCAGCCCTCAGTGTGCTCCGACTCTGCATCCTGAACCTTGCCAACACTTGATTCACATCAGCTCCCACTAGAAACAAAATCAACCTGTGATCTCTATGTCTCCCATGCCAAAGAATTTCACTGCTCCGAACTCCTCATGACATGCCACTAAACTAATCTTACCCTTAGCTCAGCAAAACCCTGTATGTACAATCCTGCTAGCAAAACATACCATCCACATACAGCAACAGAATGATGTCATGACTCATCATCCACCTGGTAAGACAAACCATAGTAGTTACCCTAACATTGACTGAAGCCATGCTTCATCCTCCACCTGTCAAAAAACCTGTACCACTGTCCTACAGCTCCTCAAGACCATATACCTGGTCTTCCATCTCAACGTGTCCGTTCACTCTATTCTTCAACTAAGGAATCCATTCATCTCTGTGCTTTCATACCTGCTGGCAACCCTACCAAAAACACCAGTTTGGTTCTCCTCCAAGGAATCACATCCTCATCCATGCCAAGCTCACACCTGTTTCCTGGATCCTTCCTGTTTTACAATTAGCAACAAGTATAAAGAAGAGGAACAACAAATTTGAGGGCCTACTTACGTCTTCAGTCCTCCGTATGGGTGTTTGAGACTCCTTGACAGTGTGTTGTCCACCCAAAATCCATTACAGTGACCGACCTCAGCCACCCCACAGTCTGCATCTGACCGATGTTGGTTTCCATGCGTCTGTCCCTGACTACCGACCCTACGGTGTCCCTACTGCCGATGTCGGTCCTTGTGACCGACATCGGTCTTACTACTGCCGACATCGGTCCTCCTGACCGACATCGGTCTTACCCTGCCCAACATCACCGGCTTTGGTCTGCACATGACCGACATCAGCACCTGTCTGTTCGACGTCAGTTCCTCTTGACCGACGCCAGTACCTGTGTTCGCCTGTGAGTGATGACTTTTTACTCGTGAGCTCCTTTGAATCAAAACCCATGTCCAAACTACTCTGCTCAGAAGTATCCAGCACCATCCACTAGTTTCTATCCGCCATCTCCTCCAAGAACACCAAGGCTTTCCAGTTCTTAAGCCTGTCAAATATATCTATCTTCCGCTTAAGAACATGCATCTCCTCCCTGCTCATGTGACCAAGCCTACGAAGCCACATCTCTGCAATAGAAGAAGAATCAGTAATATAAACAAGTAGATAAAGAGTACCTATTTTCTTACCACCAGCTAATTCAAGTGCATCCGCTGTGAGAGTTCTTGTGCATCTCTCATCACCCAATCTTTCTGAAGAAATTAGCCATATCTCCAAACCTGGGACCTGCATGACCTTCATCAACACCTGTGTGTTGGCTGCCTGCAATTTCAACTTCACTTCCCCTTTGCCAATTCTTTGGCAAGGCTCACCAGCTCCTCTACCTGGGGCTGCATGGAAAGAGGCAACCGGATCTTTTATCCAAGATTCAACTTTATCCAAAAAACCTCCCATAGCATCCTGTGCAACAACACCTACTACATCTACTTCTTCAGTTCCTTCATGCTAATCTGCCACCAACCAACAATATTCTTTTACCTACTCTTTCTTTCCATAGGACCTTAAGAGACCATCTGTGCTTTTCAACTCTTCCATTCTTATCTTACTTTCATCTGTCATTGCTCTACTCCCACTCAATTAGAAACCCCTGAGAGTGACCTGTAATCAAAACACACTACCCAGATCTAAACCAATCTGTTAGTATCCCAACCAAAAGCTCTGATACCACTTGTCAAGATCTTGCTCCACCAAAAGGGCACAATATGATTACCAAACCAAGCAACTTAATATGCAGAAATTAACCAGATTCACCAAGTAACTAGAATTTAGAATAACACATGATATGAGAGACAATACACAACTTGAATTAATACTTATACAGAAAAGAATACAATAAAAAAGATGCCACTTCTTTTCCACCACCTTACAGAGGTTTGCCACACCTCAAGTGAACAGTAAATCTTCTCCCCAAAGCTCTCTCTCTCAGGTCCCAACACCCAACTCAAACACAGAGTTGGTGTTCACCTCCTGTGCTCCACGCACACCACAAGTGCTCCACGCACTCCACAAGTACTCCACGTACTCCACAAGTACTCAAGGTACTTCAAGTAGATCTCCCATAACCTGCAATAACCTACAATTCAACAGACCATACTTATGGAAGGAACTCCCTTGCCTTCCTCTTTACTCTATCTGAGTACACACCTGTACTCCAAGTAGATCCTGCCTAATTCTGCTCCCTATTGTGTTGCTGTCCTATCTGACCTTGCACACCTACAAATCAACCTGGTTCTGCACACCTGTGAACCTTGACCTTGCACACACATACACCTGTAGATCAACGATCTTACTTACCATGTAGATCTCCTATATAGGTCATGCACCTGTGACCAAGATCCTACACACCTGAAGAATCTTGCTGACTCTCCAAAACCAGCACCCACCTTGGTACTACTGTGGAACTAGGAGGAACACCCTTGCTCACCTCACACACAGAAGGAGCTAACTTTGCTCAACTCAAACTAGAACACTTTTCCAATACAACCATGAGTCTATTATATAGATCTCATCCAAACAATAATTAGACATCTAATTACAATAATTAGATTCGTAACTCTTAGTCTAAAAATAGCTCTAATCATGCAAACACTTGGTTCGTTAGCTAACTTCCCGTAATAAACTCGCAGTCAAACCACACAGGCGACCGACGTCGGTCCCTATCTGCCTGGAGGTGACCGACGTCGGCTGACCCCTGATCGACATCGGTTGCTTCTCTTCACTGTCTAGTCGACGTCAGCTGATCAGACTGATGCCGGTTGCTCTGACGCTCAGCAACCTTCAGTACCCCCTCCAATGGCCTTCTCCGTGTCTGCATCAATGAAGCTTTTAGCTCCACAACCTAACAAAAGTCATGATGAAGAAGAATTTATTATTGGAACTCCACTTGGGGATATCAATCATAGCTCACCCTTATTGAACCAAGAGAAAGAAGACTCAAATAAAGTTACAACTACTCATAAGAAGGATGGGGATAGACTTAGAGTGGACCATATGACCAAGGATCAAGATGAGGTGTTTAAAGAAGAAGTTCATGAGGAAGAGGTGATCTTTGATGTGAGAGATGACAAAGAAGAATGGTTGTAGCAGATTGATTTTCTACAAGAGATTGAATAACTTTTCAAGGTTGAAGGCAAAGTATATGAGAAGATAGAGCAAGAAGTATCCATGAGAAACAATGATCAAGATTGGGAAGATTACACTAAGATCCTTGATGAGCTTGAAGAACTTGTAGCTGACAAACCACTTGTCCATTCTCAAGGCATCATGGGGAGCCAAGAAACATGCTTTGATAAAGCATCATTAGATCATGTAACAAATAAGGAGTCTTATAAAGAAGATGAGGTAGTTAAAGTGCAAGAAGAGTTTTAGACTTTCCCTTTGATCCAGGAGGGAGAGATTATTTTAGGATAGTGTGTGTTTAGTTTGGTTTGATATTGTGTTCCCTAAGTTTTCTTGAAGCGCAAGTCATTTGTTTGCCTTCTTTCTTCTTCTTTTTTGTGTGTGTGTGTGTGCATGCACGTGCATGTGTGTGTGTGTGTGTGTGTGTGTGTGTGTGTGTGTGTGTGTGTGTGTGTGTGTGTGTGTGTGTGTGTGTGTGTGTGTGTGTGTGTGTGTGTGTGTCTTTGATTATGTGTGTGTGGGTCAACCAAATTGTTTTCCTTGAGTCGAAGGTCTATTCAAGTTATTTAGAGTGTTTATATGCATGACTTCATGCCCAATGGAGGTGTAAGACAATTGGTCCTAGGCATAACAATCATGCCACCCCTATGAATCGCTAATAATGTTGACCATTTTTACCCCCAATAAAAATAATTTAACCCAAAAGGTAAAAAATTTGTCATGAAGTGTTTCATAAGCCATTTAATTCCAATAAATGTTATATTATCCTTGGTCACTCTTTGCATTAGTGTTCCATGTCACTTTGGGTCTTTTCAAAGGTCAAAAATGGGCATTTTATATAAGTTTATTAGGAATTATGAAATTATAAAAGGGTAATTCCATGTTACATGTTTCCTAAGGGGTATTAAATAACTTTTTATAATTGACCAAGTCTGTAGGTGCAAGTTAAAATCAAGAAAACACTTGAAAAAGGGAGTTTTTAGCCACTTATACATACATTTTATAGATTTTTGTAGGTGAAGGCACTTTAAGGATATATATAGATCTTCTTCATACTAAATTACATGATCAGATTTTTTTGGTAGCTTCAGAAAGTACAAATTTCACCTTTCCTTCCACATTGCTCTTGGAAGGGTCAAAACTAGTCAAAGACTTTCACTCACCACAGGTCGTACAAGCTGAGTTGGGAGGAATGGATCGGGGGAATGTTAGTATACTGATTTATCTTAAATTTGGTGAATTTATTTACATATTTATGACTCATCCTTTATGAACCATCATTAAGAAGGTTTAGTCCTCAAAGTTGCCTATGCAACCAAGCAGTATCCAGATTCATCCAAATTGCTTGAACTCAGAAATGGATAGAGATGTGTGGTTTTGGAATGTGATTTTCAGATCATATTAGGCCCTCTACATGTTGTAATCATCATTCATATCATCTTCATATTGTCATATCAATAGAAAGTGATTTTATTTCTTGAAAGCTAATTTATAGGCTATAAGAGAAGAGGAAGTGGTTTGTGGATTTCTTGAGCATTATTTTGTGTGTTAAAAGATAAATATACATCTTAGAATCCTAAAAAAACTTTTTCAACTCTCATCCAAGTAAGAGATCACCAAATTGCACCAAAACACCACTTACAACACTTGTATGATCTACACTTCTTGGGGTCATGGAAAAGTGTGTTTTTTTCAGTGTTCAATATGCTCTCACTGATTTAAAAAAATTAATTTGAAATTATAAGAATTTTTAAGTGCTTTGGAGTCATTTTAAGTATAAAAAATACTCATTTTCAAAGTTGATAAAATTGGGGGTGTGTTACCAAATTGGCCAAAATAATGCACGAGGCACTTTTGTGAAGCCTTTTTGAAAGTGTTCCATGAAGTTCTAAGGTCTTCAAATTAGTTCACCTCATATCCATATCCACATATAGTTAATATTCCAATTTTGAGGTAAAAATGATGAGATTAAGATGGTCATTGATACCCTTGAATTTGTCCAAGAAAACACTAAATTTTAACAGTGATCATCTACAGGGGGTTGATCAAAAGTTACCCTTGCCCTTCATAGTGATGATCTTGGATTATGACATAAAGTTTTAATGATAAAAATGGCTCAAGGGTCACCTATATCTCAATATATCATAGTAAAAGTTTGATTTTTGTGTTTTGAGACACCCCAATCTCTCCTCTATCTGTACACAACCAAGAAGGTGGCACTTACAGTCAAGGTTTCAAATAGTGAGTTGGAGGATGGAGTTTAGACCTTGTTTTGAGCTTTCAAGGGGGTATAAGAGTGTTTTGAGATTAAAGGACCTTCATGTGAAGTAATATAACCTTCAAATATGTCTAAAAACATCAACTAAATGATAGAGACTCTAAATAAACACATATAGGTCTATCTCAATCCACATAGGTAGTGGCCTAACCTTGAGCATAAGGGATGCATTAGTGCAAAAGAGTGAGATTGGAATTGGAAAAATGATGAAGGATAAATTTTATGATATCTTAACATAAATAAATGTTTTTATGGTGTCCATAATACCAAAAAAATCTCAATTATCACCTATATCCAAGCATAAAATAGTGATTTCCCCTTCTTAGCCAGTTATAGGCCTAGTTCATGATTTCAAGGTATTAAAAAAGTGTTTGAAGGGATAAAAAGTTTGGAAATTATTGTAATAGGTTTTGAGAGGAATTTATAATCCCTATATGTATTTTATAAGTTCAAATCAGCCCCATTTTCCTCCAAATATAGCCTATACCATAGTTCAAACCCTGCCTACCCTCACAATCTGCCTCTTCAAAAGTCTGCTTAGCAAATTGGAAGAGTTTCATGGTTTAATGGAAGATTTAGAATATAAAAATTATTAAAAACCATCCTTTGTGGTTGAATAAGGTGATCCAATAATTAATTTTCCAAGTTAAATAGTGCAAACCCTCTTTGTTTTGTCTCAGAGTAGGGGCAGTTTTACCCTGTATAGAGATGACAATTTTAAGAAAAATGGTGAAATTGATGTCCAGAAGGTATGGGAAGACCAAATAAAGGATGGATAATCTATAACACATCTATATAGACCTAAAAAAAATTATATAAGTATTTTAAGTAAATAGGGTGCTTTACATAACAAGGATTACAATCACCATGGCAACGAAACCCTTAAGCCTAGAAGTCAAATTGAGGGTCATGTGTATTTTTGACCTTATCCATGCTTTCCACTTGACTAGTTCATGATTTAAAGGGTATTTTAGATATGTTTAAGCCATATGAAAAGTTATGGATTCCATCAGTCTAGCTACAAAATCTTATAATAAAACTACAGATTTCATCAGTATAAACCCTGTTTTACGACCTGATGGTAAAAATGAGCCTAAAAGTGCATCTAGATGGATGAATTTGACCATGAGTGCTGAAAATAAATTATTTCAAACTATATTAGGGTCAAATCCATGGAATTTTATTGTATATAATCCATATATGTGATGCAATAAATAGGTTTTCTTGATTGATTTTTGTGTTTTGCAAGTCTTGAAGATGAACATGAGATGTCAACCACTTGGGAGGGTAACTTGGGACTTGAATAAAATCCTCATGTAATTTTTAGGGCATGGGAATGATCACAAGTTTCCTTTTTGAGTCTCTCACTTTATCTTTTCTAAATTGGCATCTAGAATGACATAATTAGGAGTATGGTAACTCAAGCTTGGTGGCCTTTTATGATGTTTATGATGAATCCAAGCATATGAAGTGTCTTAACACATGCCAAAAGACCTATGGTATGGATCAGTTAGGGAAGATACAAAGATTCTAGTGCCAAGTGTCAAAAAAAGACTATTGGAGAGTGATCATGGTTGGAAAGTGATGATGAGATTGTGTAAGAGAATGTCATGATCAAGAAAACTCCTAATACAGGTGTAATCATCTATGTAACTCCCTTTCATCATCACACATGATACATTTGTCCATCACTTGCTTTGTAATGCTCAATAAAGGCATATGATGAAGGTAGTTCACAAGAGAGAATGATGGAGAATATTTTCTATGCCACACTTGGAGAAGAGGCTAATTTGGGATGTGATCAAGTACATTTCAGTTTCATGACTCTTATTACACTTCATCCACATGCCTTGTAACTGATTTTCACCTTTGGACACTTGTCCTTATGCCTCTTCAACTTCTCCATTCTCTCTCATCTTCCAAGTTCTATAAGTATGAACCATTTTGGCTATTAAAAGGGATTCCAACTCTTGGTATGGTGAAGCCCTACAAAAATTGTACCTTGATTTGCACTTAAGCTAATGAGAAGTAAGCTGGTTATACTCTAAGTCTATTTGTGCTATGTGTTGAAGTGATCCACCTTGGATGTCAAGTATAGATTGAATTCATCTTGTTTTTATGAAATCCTTGAATGTGTTACTACAAATGACTTCTCTCCTAACAGGTTTCATGAAGTGTATGTTGTTGCAATAGACTCTTGAAGTGTGTATGAGTTTGGTAGTGTCATATCTGACCTTCCCTCCACTTGCCTTCATTTTTTGAGTTGTTATTTTCCTTCATGAGAAACACTAATGCTAAGGAACTCCATTAATGGTGTTGAGTCTATTTTGGTTGTCTTATTTCGTTATGCAAATTCCAAGTGTATGGATGGAAACAAATATTGGTGTATCACCTCCTAGTTTAGGTTTGATTTATATATCTTTCTCTCCCTTTTCACCCATAATAGGTAGTTTTAGTAGCATAAGCACATCAATTCATATCTAGGGACCGAGCCCTCATAATACTAGAGATTCATCTCTCTTACAAGTTCCCACAAAATTTAGAGATGACTCCATGTTGCATAAAATTATAGGAGCTAAGAAAAGAGTCCTAGGGTGAAAAATTTGATGCCAACAGATACTTCCATTGAACCTGAACACACCACATCTAGTTTAATGATAAAATGAATATTGCTTACATTTCTTATTTGGTAATAGCTGAGTCTTGTTTGCTTTGATTTCATTATGAGTCATGATTTATATATGTACATTAAATATCTATTGTGATGTGTTGATCTTCACTATATTATATTTGGTAAAGGCATGAGTGTTTTTATTTGTCTGGATTACTTAAACATATTTTTAGTTAGAAACATTATGTTTTTTATGATATAACATAAGAACATTATTGACTATGTTAGGTTGCTTAATTGATCTCATATTAACTTTGCCTTTATTATCTTGATTGTATTTCTAGTTATTTGAAGTTGAATGGTAGTTATCTTATTTATTTTAGTTTTGAATTTTTGTGTTTATAACAATGCATAAAGGTCTAATAAAAATAAAATATCTCAACCCCCTTAAAAAAACAAAAAAAATAATTTGATTTAATTATGACTTTGAAGCTTTAGACATTATGGGAATTTTTCTTACTCAAGAATACAGATAAATCACAAAGTTGAATGAAAAAAGAACTAGTTTTTTTTATGGAAGTTTTGATATTTATATTATTATGTTTCATTTGTCAAAATCCAAAAAGAAAAAGGTGATAGATTTAAGGTTTGTTTTTCTATTTGATATGATTGAGAGTTGACCTCACCATTTGTGTCATGATGAGTGTTTTTTGTATGCTTCCATGCAAGAGTATGGAGGAGATATTGCTAGATAATTGGAAGCATGAATAAGTTGAAAATTTATGAATTGAAGTGGAAATGGTGAATTGGTATAATAGTAGGAGATCTTTAAGTTCAATCAGGGCATGCATGGACAGTGGGAAAAGAATAAAAATAGAATGAATGGAATAAAAAGGAGATATAAAATGGTAGATAGGGAGATTGGATCTTGGCAAAAAGAAAGAAGAAATCTTCTAGTTTTCTTATATTAGACAACAACCACCAGATAATTAGGTTAGTTCACCTTTCATTGTTATAGTTTTAATTAGAAGGAAAAATTATGGGTTTTATTAAAGATTTTTTAGTATACATTTTTTATTTTGGGAATTATTGATTTTGGTAAAAAAATATTACCTAAGACCTAGGGGTTTTAGTTATATAACCTTAGGATGGAACTCGATTACATACTTAAGATTATAGAGTGCAGGAACCAACCATAACAAATGAAGACCTCATTTGGGTTTGATTTGGAACCTTAGTATTTGACTGAGATATGGGTAGATTTTACCCTATCTTTTATCTATTTATTGACCTAAAATATATCCAAAATACTTCCCTTTATAAAACTACTAGATAGTTTTGGGGTTAAAATAATTGTTTAAAATTATAAAATATAACACACACACACACACACACACACACACACACACACACACACACACACTCACTCACTCACTTAAAAATATGATTATATTTATATGTATATATATAAACACATGTGTGTGTGTGGGTGTGGGTGTGAGTATGTTTTAAGACCTAAGTATGAACTCTTGAATAATAAAATTTGATTATGTATATAAACAAGTAGTAATCATTTAGTGAATATATTTGAGTGGTTTAATAGGTAATATTTTTGTATTTAGAGTTTATTTTTTACACTCAAATATGAGTGTTAATACATAATTATTGGGCACTGAGACTTGAACCTATAATTTCATTATATCCTTATGAGTAATATAAAATTTTCATATTTTTTAATGATGAAATATGATCTTCCATTTACCACTTCATCTATTAAATTATTTTCCTCAATAACTCAAGTTTTTGTGGGTTGATTTGCATATGGGAGTTAAATTTTGGAAATAGTTGGTATAATATGCAAATTTAGATATACACCCAAATTTGTATATAAAAATAAGTATGAGAATGTGTGTGTGTGTGTGTGTGTGTGTGTGTGTGTGTGTGTGTGTGTGTGTGTGTGTGTGTGTGTGTGTGTGTGTGTGTGTGTGTGTGTGTGTGTGTGTGTGTGTGTGTGTGTGTGTGTGTAAATACATACGTACATATATATAAGACCTAGATATGAAAATAAATAATGATGATATTTGCATACTAAAATGAAAACAAGTTTTAGAAAATATGTATTAACAAATAGAAATACTAAATGTATATGTTTTGAACATAATTGTAAGATATATTAGGATGTTAGTTGAATTAAAATTTATATTTAGACATATATAATATTTGAATAGGTAACTATGAACATCTAGTTATTCATTCATGCATTATGTAATGTATTTAAGTATGAAGATTTCTAAACAAATATGTACATATAATGGAACCTACCTATTGGTGCTATATATCTCTATTATTGAACATGATTTTGATTTTACCTAGACATGTATGAAAATTCCTAGACACCCTATGATGAGAAATTAAATCTAAGTGTTTAGTTGTCCCTTTATGATGTTCTTTTGGAAAGTTGTAGGTTTCAATGTGAGTCTATGATTGAGTATCTTGTTCTATGTTACATTTTATGAAATTATTTAATCTTTATTATATATCATATTTGTTTTGCACTAGTTCCTAATGATTGGAGTGAGTAATTATCATAATTCCAAGGTTGCATTCTTTTACATTTTTGGAAACTATGAGAATTCTTCTTATAAAGAAATAAAATGGAACTATGTAAAGATTATAAAAGATCTTATTGAACTATGTAATGCTCATGGATATTATAAAGTTGTTTGAGTTAAATGAATGACATTTTTGTGTATATGAGAATAAACACATTTTGTATGTTAAATGAGTCATTTTGGTATGAAATATATTATATTATCGATTGAATTCTATCATCTCTTTTGTATTTACATATATTATGTTTGCGGTATTTTTGAAAGGGGATTTAGAATGACTCGATTCTTTTTATAGTTTCTTTTATACACTTGGTTTTAACATAGTTCATTTTATAAGTTTATATTGTCACTATGTGGTTAAGTGAATGAAATTAATGGTATTCTATTTTTAATATTGATTGTACTTGTTCTTTAGTTGGACTAAGTGTATTATGAAATATGTATTATTCTACTATTGAATCTTTATATAATATTTATAGACTATATTTTACATAACAAAAGATAGTTATATGGGTATAACTATGGGTAATTCATATTCCTGTCCCATGATATCATATGATAGTTATGATTTAGTATCAAAGAGTTTTTTATGAATGGAATCCACTCAAACTTTTAGATTTGAATTCTATAATGAAAATTTTGGTCAAAGTAATGTTATAGATGAGACATTGTCATTCCACTATACTTATGTTTTACATGTGTTTTGATGATATCATTTAAATAGAGGATAGGATTCCATGGTATTTATGATTGTTGGATATAATAGTGATAGTACACACACGGGTTATTATTGATTTCTCAATATCCATACTATTATTTTCTGTCACTCTATGAAGGGTAGGGCCACTCCCAATGGGGAGGTATGCATGAGATAATTGGTCTATGGTTGAAGATAAAGCACTTGGATGTTTTTATCTCTTTATCATCTAATTCAAAATTTAGGGTTATACTTAGTCTATGTTTATAGATCATGGAGATTTTTTAGAAGCTCATTTTTATTATTGTATAGATTGTAATGTATATATTTTATTTGTACTTAAATGTAACATAATTGGTCATTATCATTAATGCATATTCAACATAATAGTGGTTGTGTATTTTGTAAATTATTCTAAAATTATAAAAATAGTGATGTAAGCTTATATATGGCTGAAATGTGGATTAAATCAATAGGTGTTGTACTTGATTCTATATACTATACTTTGAGTAAGATATATTCATCTTGAAATATGATAGATTGTTTGAAAACTAGATGATTGGTTTGCTAGCTAGTGGGTTAATATATTACTGCATTTATTGCTTAGATACATTTATCTATCAAACAATGATGATTTAGATAGTTATAGATGATTTTATAAGCAATATATGGGATCAAAAAAATGTGTGACTTTTAGTTAACCCATTGGACTTGTAATAATGTGGTATTATAGTGAAGGTTTAATGTTTAGACCTATTGCATCCACTAATGTAAATCCATTCTACCAATATTTAGAGATGAGAATGACATGAGGTAGATCAGTTGGTGAGGGAAATTCTAATGTGAATACTAAAGTGGATCCTAATCATCTAGTAGTATAATAAGATGGAAGACTTAATCAGATACTCATTGTCATGAAAAAGACTATTAAAAGAATAGAAGATCTAGAGTGAGAAGTTCATGGAACTAAGGAGGAATAACAACATGAATTTATAGAGGAAAAATTTGAAAAATAGGAAGTACTTTAGGAATGGGACCATGAGGAAGGTCAAAAAATTGGCTATAACTCAAGTAGTTGTAGAGTTTGCATGTGACATGAAGCAAGTGAAGCCACCAAAGTTTGATGGTATAGTTTTGGGTGATGTAGTTAACGATTGGCTGACAGAAATGGAAAATAATTTTAAAATTAGAAAATATTCAGAGGTAACTAAGGCTATGTGGGGAGCTTACCAACTAGCTAGTGAAATAACAATGTGGTGGGATAACAAGAAGTTTGAGATGAACCTGAATTATAATATCATCACAAAGGAGTAGTTTGTGACACTTTTAAGAGCTGGTGGTTACATCAACTCTATTTTGATAATAAATTGATATATTTATAGAATTTTAAGTAATGGGTTTTGTCAGTGAACAAATATTGGGAGCAATTCACCAAGCTCTTGATTGACATTCCACAATACTATAAGGATGAACATTTTTAGATAATGAATTTCATCATGGGATTAATATCCCAAATTAGCTGTGAATTTCATGTGCATGGACCATCCACTAAGGATCAGTCTTTGAGAAAGTAATCAAATAGGATAAAAATAAAAAATCATTAGTATAGATCATGGTAAAGTTTAAAAAGAAGTTTAGTAGTTCCAAGACACCCTTCAAGGAGAAAATTAAAAATAGAATGGGAATTATAAAATTTATTAAATAATTAGAATACATGAATACGTAATGCTTATGGGAATAGGAAAATAGGAGGTAATTTTAGAGAAGGATTGAAATGTCATAATCAAGCTGAGAGAAAGTGACCACCTAGCAGATGCTTTACTTGTGGAAGACATCATTATGCTAAAGATTGTCCTCGGTGGAAGATAGATGGTATAAAAAGGAATGCATCCATTTATACATCATAATAGGGAACCTTTCAATAGTGTATTCATGAAATAATAGATAATCATCAATCAAAATTCTAAGCCTCTCCCATTGAAGTATCAAGTACTTTATTTGGGCATCCTATTACTATTTTAATAGATATAGGGGCTACTGAATGCTTTATCTCTCTTATAATGTTAAGTAAATTATCTAGAAAAACTATTCTTGTGGAAAATGCTTGGTTAATGTTGTAGACACCTAAAATTGGCCACTAATGGCTTCATACTAGAATTTACACTGATTTCAACCAACCATTGCAAATTAAGCCTAGAAAACACTAAACATCCCAAATTCACTTGTGAAAGTCTCACCAAATCCTTGAATCACATTGAGACATCCCTAATCAGAGTATCCCACCATAAAAAAACAAAAACCTCTCACAAATTCATCTCTAATTATTCCATGGCATTACAACATGCAATTTAGGCTATAGACCAATTAAATAGGGCAAGTACACACATAAATCAAATCTTGAAATGATAAAAATCCTAATCATAATTAATTAAAATTCTAAACATAATTAGATTCCTAGTTGAATTAACCATGAGAAATTAATTAAATTCTAAAAAATGAAATTCAAAAATCAAAGAATATCTCATCTTTTTCATAATTGCCTTTTTATGAGTTGTCAAGTATCCTAAAATATGTCACCCATGCCTATTAATTGTAAATCATGAGGTATTGACACCTTTTAACTCTATTGGGGTCAATTGACTCACTTAGGTTAGGTTTGAACTCATTACATGACTAAACTACACTCTAACTCATCTTGGGTTGGGGTTAGTTTCTAAACTATAAATACAAGCCTAGACCTCTTCATTTAGAGAAATTGGATAGAGTAAAGTTATAATGTTGTTTTTAGAGCAAGATTGCATGACAATAGTGTTATAATGCCAAAATCATAAGACAAGCTATCAAGCCTAAGCCATACCAATCAAGCTAAGCCAATGGTGCCAAGGAGAGAAGGAGACACACAACTCTATTTGCCAAAGAATATTTGAGCACAAGAAAACCAAACCAAACAAACACATCATTTGGAACATTCAAGGAAGGTAAGAGATCTTATTTTATTTTGAATTTTAGTTGCGTTTGAAATTATTTTTTGTTCACTAATCTCCCCCTATGATCTAGGCCTAGGGTTTTTATGCTTGTTAGTGTGTTTATTTAATTATTTTATATGAAAACTAACACTTGATATAACCTCCTCTCTTGAGTCAAATTTATATGATCACAAATGGCATGCTTGGTGGGATCGTGAGCACCCCACGTATCAAGGAGACTAAGATGCAACTCATAAATTTTTGAATGAATGCTTGAATGTCTTCAAAATTGGAATTTTGTCTTTGTTTTTGCTATATTTTTAATTTTTGAACTAACTCAGATCTACATAGAGACTGACATCGATCAGGCATAACCAACATCAATTTTGCCAAACTATCATCAGTTCTACCTAGCTGAGATCATTTTTATGTGATCTTTTTTTGTCAGTATGCAGGGGAAAAATGGCATACAAAAGTTTGAGTTTGAGTCTTCATACAACTCTAACATTTATTTCTTGGTTTCATTACCTTTTATACTCTCTGCCTAACCATTGTGTTGTAGGTTTTAATAAGTTTTAATCATATTTTGGAGTAACTAATATTTTTACTTCCCTTTGGTTTCATAAGCAACTGATATTAATCCTTGTCGACTGATATCGATTATTACCAATTGGCATTAGTTACCTAGTAACTGACATCTATCACAGGTGACCAATATTGGTCAAAGTGTTTTTAAAATAAAAACCCAAAATCTATATTTCCAAACATTGTTTGCTCATCATTGAAAGTGCTTCTAAGTAGAAGGAGACTCTCTAAACATTACAAGTTAAAGGCATGATTCAAACACAAATTTGTAAGTTTAAATGGTTTTCAACACTTCATTTTGGGTTTTTAAAATGAATTTTCCTAAATCTTGAACATTTTATTTTAAGTGATTAAAATGAACCTAAATGTTTTATGTTGAAGTTGTTTTGTGAAATTTGTTGCATGTTTTACACTTAAACCAAGGGGCCAAATAACATCATTTGAATGTTTTTTAATCTTTCTCAATTCATCTTTTGGTGTTTAAAAATAACATAGTTCAATTTGTTTTTGTCTTAAATGTTTTTCAAAGTTTTTGCAAGTTTCAAATAGTGCCAAGGGGGAAAAAAAATCACAACACATTTCATTTTTGGTGCCTTAAAATGAGATTTAAATCACTTAGTTCCGATTTTCAAAACATTCATTTTATGCCATGTTTATTTGGAATTGTTTTTTTGTTTTTTCAAAAATGAAGATTGCATGTATGCTTTCCTCCCATCCCATATAGGAAACTTGGGTGACCAAAAGTACCTTTTCATTACATTTATGACTTTTCCAAGGCATGGAAAGAATGTTGTCTAGGCTCTCCCAAAAAACCATATGGTTTGGGTGATCTAAATATAACCTCTAAAGTCTTTCCACTTGTCATTTATTTTCATGCAATTTGTCTTATGGAGGGGAGGTCATTACCTCTTCACGAGTTATTTAGGGAACTAATGGCCTAAGGCTTCATCTCCTGGTAGTGTTTAATCCTCAATTTATTATGGGGTATAAAAATCAAGGTATGTATACTGTGAGAGCTAGGGAGTTGAGCAGCTAACCTCTCCTTTCATAATGAAGGCCCAAGTCAAGTCTAGTTAACTAAGGGATTCCACTAAGTTGTCTATGAATGGATTCACTATGCAAAGGAATAGACCCTTGAAGAGTAAGTTAACCAGTATGAAATAAATTTATGTGTTGTATCTATATCATTAGCCACACTTGGGACCGATCTATATGTTTAAAAACTATAGTTTTAATCAACCCCATTTGACCAACCTTGTTAGTTATAGGATATAGGATGTTACGTTTAGATGTTATGTCATTTAATTTTTCATTGATTGGTTTATTTTGAGTCTAAAAATTTGTTTTTTTATGTAACATCATAGAAACTAATATTTATACACCACTCCTTTATTTTAGGAGGTGTTATGATGGCCATTTTATCACACACCTTTGCCTTAAATTTTTTTCCCAAACTTGTTTATGTGTGTCTTGATTGAGATGGGTAACATTATGCTGCCCAAATTACATCAAACTTTTGAGCCTTGGAGTCTTTGAAACAAACCATTATCACATCTTTAAAGAGCAATAACATCATTACACTAATTAAATTATTTCAAGGCTTGTCTACCTTGTGCCAAATGTCATTTTTCAGAACCAATGCCATATATGCCTTTTGAATATTTACCTTGTGCTATTATATCATTCCATTTTATCTAGCTTGTTGTTTGTTTGAAGATGTCTAGTTTCCTAAGTTGAGTTTTTAATTAGCCTTTCCAAGTTTAAATTCAAACATTAATTGAACACTAGGCAAAGATCCAGGCAATAGTCTCCTAAGTTGAGTTTTTAATTAGCCTTGCCAAGTTTAAATTCAAACATTAATTGATTTCTATTTATGCCTTACTTAATTGGGGCTTAGAAACTTATTTGGTTTGTGTAACTTATGTTAATTTGTTACCCAACTTTGAAAACTATTGCTTGGATCTTTGCTTAGTGCCATTATGCCATTCAATTTTGTCTGAGCTTGTTTGTTTAAAAGAGCCTAGTTTTCAACATTGTTTGTGCCTTTTATTTGAGAGAAATAGTCTCTCTCCATATACATTTTGCCTTATACTTTATGTGAAATTGACCGAGTTCATGTTTGAATTTTATTTTCCTAGTCTATGCCAAAGTGTTGCAAGTTTATTAGATTAAAATATCACCTTTGTTTTAAGTCTATATTTTGACACCGCATTTGGCCAAAGTCCTAGAACATTCCTTGTTTGAGCCTAGATTTTGATGCCACATTTAGCCAAAGGACCTAGAAAATTTTAATTTATTAGATTAGACTTATTTGGAACACTTTGTACCTAGAGTTTGACATGTTGGTCTTTATTCAATTGTTTGACCTTTTGTGTGTGAGACATTTGACATTAGACATTTGATGTTAGATTGTTTTGTGCCAAGTTTTAGCACATACTATTTTGGAGATACAACTCCCCTAGACCAAATTTGATCCTTTTGCCCTTTGGAAATAATTTTTAAGAGTTTTTTGAATTCTAATCCTTTTTGTGTAGAATTATCATTAATGTGGATATGTCTAGCTACACTTATGGTGGAGTCACTCACAATCCAAGTTATGATAGGATGGTTGTACAAAATGACTTTATTCGAGACCCCTACTAAGTTGATGTTGTTTACGAGATGGATCCATACCCTCCTTACAATTCTCAATTTGGGGAACAAAATGACTTTATTTGAGACCCCTTCTGGGATGATGTTGTTTGTGAGATAGATCCATACCCTCTTTGTAATACTCAATATGGGGAAAAAATGAATTTGATTGAGACCCCAATTGGGATGATGTTTTTTGAGATGGATCCATACCCTCCTTGAAATACTCAATCTGGAGAACAAAATAACTTTGTTTGAGACCCCTACTAGGATGATATTTTTTGTGAGATGGATCTATACCCTCCTTTCAATTATCAGTCTAAAGAACAAATTAACTTTGTTCAAGACCCTTACTGGGATGTGTTGTTTCTGATATAGATCCATAACTTCCTTAAAATACTCAATCTGGGGAAGAAAATGACTTTGTTTTAGATCCATACAGGGATGATGTTATTTTTGAGATGGATCCATACCCTCCTTGCAATAATCAATCTGGGGAATAAAAAGACTATGTTTGAGACCCCTACTGGGATGATGTTGTTTGTGAGACAGATCCATACCCTCCTTATAATAATTAATATAGTAAATAAAATAAATTTTTTTGAGACCCCTACTAGGATGATTTTGTTTATGATATGGATTCATACCTTCCTTGTAATACTCAATTTATGGAACAAATCCAAGATCCTCAAGCACAGTGTTCGATGATACCTTCAGTTGTCTAGTTGACATATGATATTTGCCCTCTCACCGATCATAGCATCTATTACCCCACCTATAACATTAACCCTCCTTCATATTGTACAATACACCAAGATATAGTGCATCTAAGGAATACCATTGCCATTCTAGGACCTCATCCTTTGGCTTGTGCTATCAATGAAGCTCCATGATGCCCTACCCTTATCCTTCTAAGACCTCATCTTTTTTCTTGTGTGAGAAATCAAGCTCCATAATGCCTTTTCATTTTAACAAGATCTTATACTTTGTCTTGTATAATCAATAAAGCTCTATAATTTCCTTTCATATTACCAAGACCTCATCCTTTGGCTTGTGTGATCAATCAAGCTCCACAATGACCTACCATTACCATGATTTATGAATCCCTGTCATTACCATGATCCTATAATTTCCTTTATCTTGTGTGAGCAACCAAGATCTATGAATCCATATCATTATCCAACTACTAGCCATTCTTCTTCAACTTCCAAACATTCCCTACTTTAAAAAACCCCTACCAATTGTCTAGCCCTGGCTTAGCTAATAAGTACCTCTCCAACCAAGCCAATCATTAAAGGACCAAAATATATTCAAAACTAGTATTTTAAAATTGATTATAAATTAAGGCTAAGAGAACTATCCAATCCATAATGATTTTTTTGAAACAACCATGTGTGATAAGTCAACTTGTGATCCTATACTTGTTATCGAGTATCACTCGAACAAGCTATTCTTTGCCAAGTCACTTCTTAATGATTATAAATACCTTTGGGTAAATTAGTACCTTGACCATATGCATATTTTTAAATATTCTTCCCTTGACAAGTTAGTCTCTAAGGAGTTGTCTCTTGAGATTTTTTTCCATTATTGAGGAGTCTCACTTTGACAAACTAGTCTTTGTGAAGCCCATCATGCCATCATAGGCTGTTACTTATCCCATACCAAATATTCAATAAAACATCATTATAGTGGCATCCATACTAGATAAAGAATCAAAATTAGATTTAGGTTCTATTCTTGAACCAACATTAGATTTAGCATTAGAATTAGAATCAACATCAGATTTAAAGTCCCTTGAGTTAGAATCAAATTTAGAATTAGAATACATTTTGACTATTAGAACAGTCATTATGCATGCCTCGAAGATCAATTTGAATATATTTACAATCCTTTCATAGTTTTTGAGGATGAGTACTTCAAATTTGACACAAGTTATCCTAATATATTCTATGAGGATTATACTACCTCCCCACATTCCCTTACCATTCCACATGTCATTACTACCAACCAGCATAGTATTTTATTCACATTCCACCTCCCAAAAGTGTTGATTGAGACTAAAAGAATCATACCTTATTAAACTACATCCATGGTGACATATCAGTTAAATAACATTAGGGAGGCCAAGATCAAATTCATGTAGAAGATTAATAATCTCCTAGTGAAACCTTTTCAGAGGTGCTAGGGGACAATCAAAGTTCAAAATCAACATCTTCTAGTGAAACCTTTTTGAAGGCACTAGAAGATAATCAAATTGAAAATTCAACATTGCTTAGTGAAACCTTCTCAAAGGCACTATGGGATAATCAAGAAAACTTCATTGATGAAAACCTCTTTGAGGCACCAATAGCTAAACACAATAGTCCTCCATTCCTTGATAAAGACATTATAAAAGATGAAATAAATATAATTTCTAATCTATATCTTAAAAATATGGTAGTTAATCTCAAGCCCAAATAACAAAAAAATTTGGTGATCTTATCGAGAACATATTTAGAAGTCTTTGGCCCCGACACATCCACATTTATGTCAAATCTAGAATTAACAACATTGTGTGTGCCTAAACATCCTTATCTTCATTTTATTCCCAACCATTACACATTCCATTATCAACCACCATTCCATATAAAAATCAAGCCTATCATCCAAAATTTATCCATGTTTATCATCCTTGGCTTCACTTTCATTTATAGAGGCTAAAAATATACCTTGTCTCAACATTTGAAGGAAATAGAATCAATGACCAACAAAGATCACACCAACATCATTTGCATCCAAATATATTACCAGTTCTTGATAAAGAAACTATTTAAAATAGGTGTGGGTTAGTAATTTACATGTCTGATTATTTTGGTTGTATCATTTATTGATCAGGACATGCATCTCCACATCATTAGGAACAACATAGTTATTTACCATACCCAAGACAAAAACATTTACAGTGCCATTTGCCAAAAACCATGTCATGTTTATTTACCATTCCCCTTTTTTGTTATTTCATACCCTACCATTTCCCTTACCACTTGGGGTCAACCTTCTTACCATTTTTTACCTAATATTCATACCATCATCATCCTAAACAATTCCATATCATATGGCATTCATATTATACTAAAGCCTATTTTTATTCATCTTACCCATGCCTTTTTTGATCTTGGTTCCTTTGGTTTTTCTCGCACCTTCTGTGAGGGGATTACGATCTAGTTTCAGTACTTTTAAAGTTTTATGTTCAAATAATAGGCTATGAAAGTAGTGTGTTAATTAATCTAGCAAGTTATCTTTCATTCATGTTTTACCAAGTGTTCCTGATTATAACCACCTTCAGGCAAATCAGAGTACCACAATTGTGTTACTAACTATAACCATCTATGGGTAAATTAGTATCATAGACCTATGCCATTATTTCATAATTATAAATACCTATTGGAAAATTAAGAACAACACCTATACCATGCATTGATGCATCACCTTACCATTACTTTTTTCATTTACCTAGCCATTTTTCTAGATTTGAGAACCTATTGGGACTTGGTTGGTTCTCACTGCCTTTTGTGTTGGTGAAGCTACTATTACTTGAAGTCATTTTGGGACTATATAGGTCATGCTCAATTCACATCAAGGTCAACTTAGCCCCTCTTTTCCATATGATCTCATCATTTTGTGAGAAACCTAAGCCAATGTTCTTGCCATTTTGTGAGTGGTATCTTCTCAATCTCTAACGAGTTAAGATACCTCAAAATTCCCAAAATATTCAAAAATTTTCAAAATAAAAAAACATTTGTGATGTCTAAGCCTCATTAATCATCCTAAATCCACCCTATTGGGGAAAATACATTGTTAGGATGCTTTCTATTGCTTTTACTTTCAAGATTTTTGTCTATTTATTTTTTATTTGTGTGTTTGATTTCCTATTTGTTTGATTGTTATGTGTTGTTTGTTTGCTTGTTTGCTTTTAATATTGTGCTTTGACTTAGTCTGTGTGCATTCATTGGGTTATTCTTTGTGCATTTTCTTTAATCCATCCATATCCATACATCAATATTGTCATCATACTTTTTATCATTGGTACATTATTTTCAATTATTTATTGGATCAGGATTCAGTCCTTATACATATTTTGGAAAAGTTCTCATGGTGTTATATCATGAGGCATACCATCAAGTGTTATATAAAAAAATCAGCTCCAAAAATATTACAAGCAATGGAGCCACTTAAGTTTCTCTTTTGTGCACTTATCAAATCCTCCCACCCCATCTTGATCAAATCAACCCATTAACCATTCTGGTTATATCAATGCTAATAAGGATGAGCATCTCTGCATTGGTAGGTATAATTGAATCATTTCCATTGATCAATTCTTATTCTTATATTCATCTCTTTCATCACTTTTTGCATCCTCATATGCCTCATTTTTTTATGGCTTCTTCAGTGATTATACCATCACATCTACATTTGAACCTACTCATCTTTAATATGTATGATAGGTCATATCCTTGAGTTATGATGGCCAATCTACCCTACTGGGGCATAATGAAATATCATTTTTTTCAATCTAGACCATATTAATGATTATAACCACCTAGGGTAAATAATTATTTTGACTCATTGGCCCTAATTGGGGCATATGTCATTGCCACTGATTATAACCCCCTTTGGGCAAATCAGTGTCTCCACCTTTGTTACTGATTATAACTAGCTTTGGGTAAATTAGTACTTTTTAAATCAATTCATGCAAGTATTTTTTCTATTGGATTAATATTATCCATGGGTTAATCTCATTATTCTTATCACTTATTTTTGAAGGACCATCCATCAAACATATGAAAACTAATTACTTGAGGGGGCATCATTATAGGCTTCCCAAACATTGTTTGGAGCTTCTTATTCAATCATCATATTATTTTAGGGATATATGCATTTTAATTCTTTGAGAATACATTACTATGCCTATGGTTCAAAACATCTTCCCAAAGAGGGGAAAATTGTAGACACCTAAATTGGCCACCAATGGCTTCATACTAAACTTTTGACTAGTTTCTACCAACCATTGTAAATTAAGATTAGAAATCACTAAACATTCTAAATTTTCTTGTGAAACTCTCATCAAAGCCTAGAATCACATTGAGACATCCCTAATTAGGGTATCTTATCATAAGCAACAAAACCTCTCATGGATTCATCTTTAATTATTTCATGGCATTACAACATGCAATTTGGCCTATAAACCAATTAAATGGGGTTAGTGCAAACATAAATCAAATATTGAAATGCTAAAAATCCTAATAAAAATTAATTAAAATGTTAAACCTAATTAAATGTCTATTTTAATTATCCATGAGAAATTAATGAAATTCTAAAAAACAAAATTCAAAAATCAAAGAATATCCTATCTTTCTCATAATTACCTTTTTGTGAGTTGTCAAATATCCTAAAATATCTCACCCATGCCTATTCATTGAAAATCATGAGGTTTTAACACCTTTTAACTCTACCAGGGTTAATTGGATCACTTAGGCTAGGTTTAAACTCATTCCATGACTAAACTACACTCTAACTCACCTTATGTTGGGGTTAGTTTCTAAACCTATAAATATAAGCCTAGACCTCTTCATTTAGAAAGCTTGGATAGATTAAATTTCTAATTTTGGTTTTAGAGAAATATTTCATGACAATAATGTTATAATGCCTAAATAATAAGCCAAGCCATCAATCCTAATCTATACCAAGCAAGCCAAGATAATGGTGCCAAGGAGAGAAGGAACCACACAACTCTATTTGCCAAAGACTCTTTGAGCACAAGCTAAGCAAGCCAAATGAACACATCATTTGAAGCATTCAAGGAAGGTAAGAGATATTATTTTATTTTACATTTTAGTTGTGATTTTAATTTTTGTTTATTCACTAAGCTCCACCTATGATTTAGGCCTAGATATGTTATGATTTTTAGTGTTTTTATTTCATTATTTTATATGAAAACTAACACTTGATCTAACCTCCTCTCTTGAGTCAAATTCCTATGATCACAAATGTAGTATGGGAATGATCCCAAGGTTAAGGGTGATAGATGTCTTGTTGAGGCTAAAATAAAATTATTATAATTCATCATGACTTTTGATCTTTATGTATCGCCACTAAGATCATATGATGTGATCATAGGAATAAATTGGATCTCTAGGCATAGAGCCAAAGTTGATTATTTTATTTAAAATTTTGATGTTTGGAAAATATAAGAAATCAAATCCAAATCCAAGGGAATTATAATGAGTTAAAACTTAGGAAAATCTCATCCACCGAATTGAAGAAGGTTCAATGTAAGGGATGCCAAACATTCCTTGTCAAAATGGATAAAATTGATGAACTTAAGGAACCCACTTTGGAAAACTATCCTTTTATGCAATAATTTTAAGATGATTTTCCATAAGAGTTACTAGAGCTTCCTCATAAAATGAAATTTGATTTTACCTTTGACATCATTCTATGTTCAAAACCTTAGTCTAAGGCACCCTATTATTTTATCCACATTCAATTCCTGAATGGAAGTGGCAAGTTAATAGTATGGAATTTGTTCAAGTTTTACCTATGTCTAGAAATCACCATGACACGATCTTAGAAGTTATGGATAAACTTACCTAGGTATCTCATTTCATTCCTAATAATTTGATAGATGATTCATTGATGCTTGCCAAAAGGTTTGTGAAATAATTTTATATATTGAATATGTTTATAAAAAATATTATTTCAGATAGGGACCTTAAGTGACTTCTACATTTTTTAAAACTCTAAATTCATCTTTGTGAAATAAAGTAAACTTTATTACAACTTACCATCCAAAAATAGATGGGAAAACACATAGAATAAATAAAATCTTAGAGGATATTTTGGGGATGTATTACATGGACCAACAATACAAGTGAGAGTAATACATAGCATTGGTTGAGTTTGATTTAAAAATCATACAAATCAGCTACAAAAATGCATCCTTTTGAGGCATTTTATGGTAGGGGGTGTAGAACACCAATTATATAAGATAAGTTAGAGGATAAAGTGGTTATTAGACCTGATGTGCTTGTATAAATAGAAGAGAAATAAAAATGAATAAAGCAGATATTGGTTGAATCCAATGATAGGTATAAAAGTTATGATGATATAAAAAGAACAATAAGGTAGTTATCAGTTGGAGATAAAGTTTTTATATGGGTAAAACACCAAAATAGTGAAATAAAGTATGGAAAATCAATAAATTTGTCACCAAGATATGTGGGACCCATTGAGTTTCTAAAATAAATTAGGCCTATAATATATAGACTTGAATTTCCACCATCTTTAGTCAAAATGTATTATTTTTTCATGTATCATATCTTAATAAATATATTGTTGATCAATCTCTACCTAATTAATCAATTTTTTTCTTCCATTTTAAAAAGCATGTCAGGTCCAAAGACTACCCTATCCTCTAACCTGTCTCAACTGATTGGTGTCCTGCACCTTCTTTCATACAGTGCCTTAAATGGTGACATCTTCAAAGCTGATTAGTATGAGTTATTGTATGCAAACTCAACCAACAAAAGATAATATTCCCACTTATATTTCTGATCCATATAATATATATGAAGAATATCCTCTAACACTTGATTAAATCATTCATTTTGATCATCAGTCTCTGGGTGATATGCAATGTTGAAATTTATTTTCATACCCAACGCTTAATTCAGAGGTGCCCAAAATCTAGAAGTCATCTTCAGATCATGATCTAAAATTATCATCTCATGAAATCCATGCAACCTATATACTTAATTTTAAAAACTCTTTGCAAGGGTAGGTGCATCATCTATCAAATTATCTGGTATAAAATGAGTCAGCTTGGTTAGTTTGTCAACTACTACCAAGATCATAATGTGCCTATTTCATGACATCAGTAAACCTTAAACAAAGCTCATACTAATCACCTACCACTTCCATTCTAGTATATCATGCTGATATAACAACCCAACTGGATGCACATGCTCAACTTTCACTTGCTAACATTCTCGACAATGTGATACATAGTCTGATACATCTTTCTTGATTCCCTCTAAAAATATAATGGTCTAAGCTCTATCACAAGCTTGGTTACTTATATATGTCTTGAATATGGGGTATTGTGCATTTATTTTAGCATTATGCTCCATATATTCTCTTGATATAGCACCTACATCCTTCCATTATAACATAAAATATCATCACTCTCTAATTTGAATGATTTATACCCAGGATTTTGAGCATTCTTAGAGATTATTTTCTGACCTAATCATAAAATTCATCTCTTAGTGAGAATTCAATCACTCAATTCCTTAAAGTACTTGATAGTAGTTAAGGCTGTTATGTACCTTATATGACTTAGGGCATCGATTAATATATTTTCCTTACCTTTGAAATAATTGATAATAAAATCATAATCAAACAATAAATTTATATATCATCTTTGATGAGCATTCAAATTTGGTTGGGTGAAGATGTACTTGAGTCCTAAGATATCTATCTTGAGCTTAAATGGTTTTTTGATCAAGTAATGCCACCAAACATGCAAAACATATACAATTGATACAATTTCTAGGTCATGAGGGGCATAGTTCACCTCATATGGTTTCATCTTACTTGATTCATAAGCCACCACTGCATCATCTTGCATAGGTACTCCCCCTAGTCCATCCCCTAATGCATCTATGATCACAAAAAAATGATCATTGGGGTTAGAAACTCTTAACACTTGTGTTGAATTAAGCCTTCTTTTCAATTTATGAAAAGCTACTTTGCACTTCTCTTCCCAGATAAAAATTAGGTTCTTATGTTGCAAAGAGGTAACTATATTAGTTATCTTCAAAAATTTGGGAATGAACTTCCTATAATAACCTACTAATCCCATGAAACTTTTTATCTTGTGCACATTATTTGGTGTTGCCCATTCCATAATGGCTCTAATATTCACTGGATCGATTGATACCATTCATAGAGATAATATATCCTAGATATTGAACTCTATCCTATAAAAATTAAACTTAAATGACTTTCTATACAACTTATACTTTTACAACCTTTGCAAAACTAGTTACTGATGCTAAAAGTTACTCCTATTCATTCTTAGAGGATATAATAATGTGTTAATTATTGTCATTGATGTCAAAGGTTTTCATTGATATCAAAGATACATGATGATTTAGAGGTGTATATCATTCATGCAGGTCATTAATGGCCAAGAGGATGTTTCGAGGGTCCCATTGATGTTTTGGTGAGGTTCTACAGATCTCAATTGCCATTTAGAGAAATCAAAATGCATATCACAATATTAGAGAATCCAAACCATCATTAAACATCATGGAGATCCTCCTAGACCATCAAGTTTATGATTTTATTAAATGCACCTAAAAATTCAAACTTGGTCAAAGGGTTATCTAGAGATGATTTCAAATGTTCCAAGACATTGTCTTGAAAATTTAGTTTCATGAGGAGTCTTCTAGCTCTATTTATATTCCATAAAAGTTGGTATACAAACAAGAGATGTGATAGAGACCACCAAGTTTAACCCTTAGTAAGTAGTCATTGTAATTCAAAAATATGACCACTGAATTTTAATTTGAACTAGTATACTAAGGAACCCAAGAGCATAGAAAATTGAATAGAAGCCATGATATTGATCAAAATAGATTGGTGTAAAAATTAAAGATGAACTAGACAACATGAATAAAATCATCCAAGTGGAAATAATTGTTGGCTATTCATACAATTTCAATAAATACATGTCAAATTTAAAGGTTATAGACTATGAAAAGTCACAAAGACTCGAGTAGAGATAAATGTGATTAGAACTAATCTAAAACCTTGGAAATGATGTTTTAATGTTTTATCATGTTCTTAGTTCCTTTTCTATCTTTTACTTGAATTGATCTAGATATGGAAGTGTATTTTTCAAGAAAAAGATCATGAAAGTTGATTGTGTCATGAAGGTCTTTGGCATTGGCTAATAAGGTTACTTGCAAAGTTATTCATTGGGGTATTACCATGAATAGTTGAGTGTTATATGTGCATCAAGATGAACTTAAGGTCATATAGGACCAAGAAACATGTTTTATAGTCTTAGTTTATATATCATGAATAAGATAAGTTATGATAGAGGTCTATTATAGTGAAGCATGTAAGCACAAACCTAGTTGACAGAATGATGTAAGGAAGATGCCATAATGAGGTTTAAGCCATGGTGGCTTGATAAACACAAAAGAGATAAATTAATGCAATAATAACATATAAGATACCATATGCACATTACATGAGTGATTTTTTATCCTACATGGAGGACTAGATTATTCCCTTGGAATGATATCTTTGATTGTAGATAAACCTAATAGACATGATGGATAAGAGTTGAATATAGAGATGTTTTATGCTCATAGGCATTGAGTGTGATTTTTATAAGAATTTTAATATGAAATTTGGGTCATTTATAATAGGTATATATGATTAGTATTCCCTAGTTATGTGATTTGAAGGTGATCAAGAAAGATAAAAATCTGGAAGACAGTGAACAAGGTCTTTTATAGACCTAATAAGCATTGAACTAATACAAGAAGGGTTGTGATGATGTATATGGATCAAATATGGATTATAAAACTCATAGAATATTACAAGAGATTATTTTCATAGTGTGTGAATGGATAATGATAGATTGAGGAGGTAAAAATTCTCAAGAAGAACTTAGATAACTAAGAATGGGCAGACCTAATGCAATTAGGTCTCCATCAGACCTAATGGAGGAATAAAGGTCTAATGAGTTGTGGCTGACCAATATGGGATTTATTTATTGTATATTTATGTATATATGATATATTTATAATAATTTTATGGATGACCTTGATGGTAAAATATTGTGGCCAACCATAAAGTGAGATGATCATTTGACTAGTATTTATACAAGGTCAAATTGTTAGTTTATGGAAGTAGAGAAGTTGAATATCAAGATATAATAATATATCATAGGATGTTAGGATGGATATAAATACATACCATGGAATCATATGATTTATTACATATAAACATCAAAATAAAGGCAAAAATCTACAAATGAAAGATAATAAGAAGAGAATCATATCATAATCTATGAGGCTAACATAGAAGAGTAGAGTAGAAGATGTTTGGATGGATATAAATCCATACCATGTAATCATGTGATTGATTACAATGATCTGAACATAAAAATAAGTGTAGAGGTATGAAAATTAAAGATATTACTAGGATAAGTAGAGAAAAATCTATGAGACTATCATAGAAGAACATAGATGTGCTATAAATTTGAGTATATTGATGAGACTTGTGAATATAAGAGAAGGTGTCTAATATATAGAGATGAAATAGAGATATATGTATGAATATTAGAGGACAAGAAAATATCAGAAAGAGGATAATAATATATTGAATATTTAAATAAGGATAAAAATGGAAGGTAGAGATCTACTTGGCTAAGTGGGTGCTTGGTCAAGAGGTGGATGAGTTGGTGGTTCCTTACAAGTTGGTGCTTAATATACTTAGGTTAGTGCTCCAAGTTGAGTGGGTGTTTTAACTAAATTTGATTCATTAATTTATAGTAATATTTTTCTAAGCTATGGTTAGTGGGTTTTATTCCCCATGAGGGTTTCCCACATATATGATGTGTTGATACTTGCTATGTGTATATTATCATTACTATGTTGCTAGACTAGTTGATATATATCATATGATGATTTTTATTGATGAATGATTAGAATATCTATTGAAGTGAAATTAAAAGTTTATAATGACATTGAATTAAACCCCTAGTGATTGTGTCTCCAATAATTGGTATCAGATCAAATTCCTTTGCAGCAAGCCTAACAACTGAAAGGTGACCTACAAACACAAGATGGCTAAGAAGCTAAGGAAAGAGAGTCAAGATTTGAGATATGTGATCAAGGATATTTAGGAGAAGATATGTAACTTGAAGAGTAACATGGCCAAAGAATCCAAAAGGGATGAAAATACCATCAAGGATCTCAAGAATTAGTTAGAGGTTGCAAATACGATTTTGAGATCAAAGAAAGTTGAGTATGATCAGTTGAATACCAATCTAGGTTCCTTGAAGGTTGAGAATTATTATCTCATATACAAGGTGAGAAAGTTTGAGAAAAGTCATGAGAAGTCAGACCAAGTCAAGAAAAATGCCAACATGAAGAGCAATATGAAAATACCAATCAGGTAGCCTAATGCCATAAGGTATTCCAATTTTTCACCTAGTCATTATTTTGATTTTTATCAATTTCAACATAAATAAAAGGAATGTAGAAGTATTCCATCCAATAATGTGTTTTTATGGGACTATGGTAAAGGAAGCAATTGGCCAAGAAGAGATCACAAATTATATCATTCAAGAGGTATGTCTAACAAGAGTAAGGTTTTTTGCTATGAGTTTCAATGTGTTGGTCATATTGTAATATTTTTTAAGATTAGATTAGATAAGCCCTAAAATAATAAAAAGTTGTTGGAATATCCTAAGAGATAAATCACAATATGGAGACCAAAGAAAGTGAGAACTAGTCATGATCAGCCTATGGATCAAAATGGACTAATTGCCAAGATAAAATGCCAAGAGTGTTTGATATCATATCAAATAGGGAAGAAGAAGGATGATGTAGACATCAAACTAGAGGTGCCAATCAAGACCAAATGTATCCTAACAAAAAAATATTAGCCTCATGATTGCAAGTTTGTTAATAAAAGAATGAAGATATGGGAATCTTCTGAGTTCCCATTATTCTAGAACTCTGTGAAATGAGGTGTCTCTATTAGGATTCATAGATGTATTCATCAGTCAATAGAAGCATCATGGAGATGTGTTGATTAGTCATGTAAAGGTATAAAAATTGTGAACATCTTCATTTTAAAGGTGCATCTTGTGAAGGTTGATGTCAAAGTGAATAAGGACACTTGGTAGTATGTCATGGAAGAGTGTTATCATGAGAGAAAGAGAGAATTTGAAGCCAACTAGTGTCTTATGTCTACATGATTGATAAAATTATTAAGGTTAGCATGTGAAGGATTTATGGCATTGTTTGATCATGTGATTAAGGTGTAGAAATATTTATGGAGAGCTTTAAGGTGAGCTTGCAGGGGTAAGAACTTTAACCGAAGTCTACAACTAGACCAGTCCTAGACGTAGTGAGTTTTGTATTATAACTAGATAAAATGTTGAAGGTCAGTTGGTATGATGAGATTGATTTTTATCTTGATTTAAAATGTTATATAATATTAATATCAAGTGTCTTTAAGGACTAGGTATATTATGAATCTTAGTTATGGCATGAAGAGATCTTGTGTGAAGGTATATGCTTGGTTATATGGTGAGATAAGGTTATTTAAGGATGTTTGACATTATTTAAACATGAGAGAGGTTGTATAACATGATTATTATATGTTGAGCATGATAGTGAGGTGTTGAAATCATGAAAAGAGGCATGGAGGTCAAATTCTTAAGCAACCTTAGATTAGTCATGGCATGTAATGTTCTTGTGAGGAGGTATGGCTATGGTGACTTGGTAAGATGAATGAAAAGAGGCATGAGAGGTTGTATGAGGTTTATTGAGAATTTGCATTAGGTTTATTTTTCATGTTTATAAGGTGTATAGTTCTTTGTAGTGAAATGAAGGTGTGTTTATAGGTTTAATGTAGCATGAAGAGAGAGAGAGAGAGAGAGAGAGAGAGAGAGAGAGAGAGAGAGAGAGAGAGAGAGAGAGAGAGAGAGAGAGAGAGAGAGAGAGAGAGAGAGAGAGAGAGAGAGAGAGAGAGAGAGAGAGGAGAGAGAGAGAGAGAGAGAGAGAGAGAGAGAGAGGAGAGAGAGAGAGAGAGAGAGAGAGAGAGAGAGAGTAGATTAATAAGGTATGAGGTTATGTTTCCAAGGGAAAATATAGATATGTGAGTGTTTTAATAATTATTTCATGTTGTTTTAAGTATGTTGGTCAAGTTTGAGGTCATGGTTTGTAAGAAAAGGCAAGAAAAGGTGCTTTGAGGTCTCTTAGGTACATAGATTTATGGGTTCTCAACCTGAAAAGGTTTTTCTTGTGTTTTTTAGCTCATAAAACCTATGCATGTGAACCTAAGATATTTATTGTATATGGTGAATTTTCCTATCCCAAAATTATATGCATTAGTTTTTAGATTGAGTGATTATACTTTATGAATAATCATTAACAATGGAAGTGTGTTTAACCCCTCTTAGAACCCTAATAAAGACCCAATGTTGAAGACATGCTTCAAAATTATTAGGATGGTTTTTAATTATCAATTAAGTGTTTTAAATTGTATTTAACTCTCCCAATTACCTCTAGGTGGTCATGGTTAGAGAGATGAGAGAGAAAATATGAAGATACAAGCTTTTTTTTGAAAAGGTTACTGTAGCTATAAAAAGTTATATTGGAAAAAGTTTAAAAATGGATGGAGGATGAATTTTGAGACTCATTTTTTATATCCATGAGGTTTATAGACAATTTCAATCCCTCAAGTATGCTAAACTAGTCATCAAAGTTATCTAGTATCTAATAAACCAAATGGTGGAAATAGTGAGAAACCTAAGCAATAGTGAGAAGATGATTAGGGATGTGTTATGATGAAGTAATGATATAACCAAGTACATAGAGATGTTTTTCAGTACTTTTAATACATGTTCATGTTTGGTATAATTTTTGGATATTAGTGAATACAATAAAAATTTGCTCACAAGTTGAATTTTTTGGCTTAGTGAGGTCATAAGATTGATCTACAAGACCAACATTTTCTATTTGAATATAATATATTTATATACACTAATGGGATAATGATCTCATAGGATCATATACATGCATCAGGAGTCATGAAAAGTGTCTACATAGGTGTTAGATGTCCAAGTCATCATGATTAGTTCTTGATAGTGTTTGGAAATTATGAGTGAGTGTGTTGCAGAGATGTTCTTAAACCTGTATTCCCTGAGTGAAGGTGTTCCAAGAATTTTGTGATAACCTTGAAGTCATTAAGTATCTATCTACATGATTTTTTTGTCTTGGTTAAGTGTCTTAGGGTTGTTTAAGCTTCATTATTATAGTCAAACTTTTTTAGGTACATAGGCCTAGAGGAGTCTTTATGGTATGAATGAAGGTTGTAGGTCTAATCAAGCATAGAGGAGGTCAAAATAGATTTTTATTCATTATGTGACTCAAAAGGAGAGTATGGACATAGGGGATATTTTTATCTCTATCATTTAAATTATCAAGGTAGATATGTGAAGTTTTAAGTCAATATGGAGATAGATCCAAGGTTGATGTCAAGTATCTAAGGATATTAAAAACAATCAAAAGTTGAGATGTAGCTCTATATGTAATTTAGTCAAGATGTAGATGACACAAGAGGCATGGTTTATTAAGGAGAAAATCAAGCATTCCATAAGTTGTCTACAATGATTTTTATAAGTCTAAAGTGAGTTTTGGTCAGCATTTCATTATGAATTTGTTGAGTTTAAGTCTAAAGATCAGATGGAAGTTTGTGGAAGACCCTTTGTCATTGATGTCAAAGAAGGAAAAAAAATAGAATAAGGGAAAAGTTTAGTTTAGGGGAGAAAAGACCTGTTGAGAGAAGATTATGAGAGTGGTTTGCCATCAATGACAAAGGAGGAGATTATTGAGTATTATCATTGATGTCAAAGTTTGTCATTGATATCAAAGGTATATGATGGTTTGGAGGCATATATCATTGGTTCAAGTCAAAAATGGCCAAGAGGATATTTTTAGGATCCCATAAATGCCTTAGTGAGGTTATATAGATCTTAATTGCCATTTGGAGAAAGCAAAATGCATATCATAAGCTTAGAGAAACCATACCATCATTTAACGTCATGAAGATCCTCCCATATCATCAAGTTTGTGATTTTATTAAATGCACCTAGAAATTTAAACTTGGTTAAAGGGTTACATGGAGATGATTTCAAATATCCCAAGACATTGTCCTAGAAATTTGGCATCATGAGGAGTCTTAAATCTCAAGCTATATGCCATCAAAGTTTTTCTACAGACAAGATATGTGCTAAAGACTGTCAAGTTTAACCCTCAAGAAATAGTCATTGTAATTCAAAAATATGACCATTGAATTTGAATTTGAACCAATATGTAAGGACCTGAGAGCATATGAAATTGAATAGAAGTGATGGTATTGATCAAAATAGGTTGGTGTAAAAATAGAATATGAACTAGACAATGTGAATAAAATATTCCAAGTGGAAAGAGTTCTTGATTATCTATACAATTACAATAAATGCATGTCAAATTTCAAAGGTTGTAGACTATGAAATTTTGAAAAGACCTAAGTAGAGAGAAATGTGATTAGAACTAGTCTAAAACCTTGGAAATTATGTTTTTAATGTTGTATGATGTTCTTGGTTCCTTTTAGATATTTCCATGGATTTATCTAGATAGAGAACTGTATTTTGTGTAATAAAAACATCATGAAAGTTGACTATGTCATGGTCTTTGACATTGGCTAACAAGGTTACTTACAAAGTTATTTATTGACATATTACCATGACGAGTTGAGTGTTCTATGTTAAAAAATATGACCTTAATTTCATAGAGGACCAAGCCACATGTTGTATAGTCTTAGTTTTCATATCATGAAGAAGACAAGCTATGATAGAGGTTTGTCAGAGTGAAGCATGTAAGCGCAGACCTAGTTAATAGAATAATGCAAGGAAGATGTCATAATGAGGTATGTGACATGGTGTCTTGAGAAACATGAAGGAGATATATTGATGAAATAATAACATTTGAGATAACATATGGACATGACATGAGTGATATTTGATCTAACATGGAGGATTAGATTATTCCCTTGGAATAATATCTTTTATTACAGACAGACCTAATAGACACAATGGAAAAATGTTGATTATAGAGATGTTTTATTCTCATAAGCATTGAGTGTGATTTATATAGGCATTTTAAGATTACCTTTGGGAATTGTATCATAGGTTTATATACTCAGTATGCTTTGGTTGTGTGAGGTGAAGGTGATCAAGCAAGATAAAAGTTTGGCAAGCTGTGAACTAGGTGTTTTATAGATCTAATGAGCAATAAACTAATACAAGAAGGGTTATCATGATGTAAACGAATTATATATGGATTATGGAGCTTAGAGAAGATCAAAATAATTTTTTTTCATAGTGTGTGAATGGATAATGACAGATTGAGGAGATCAAAATGCTCAAGAAGAACTTGGATAACTAAGAATAGATAGACCTAATGCAATTAGGTCTCCATGAGACCCAATGGAGGAATAAGGCTCTAATGAGTTGTGGATGACCAATATGGGACTGATTTGTTGTAGATAAATTTATATATGATATATTTGGACTATTTTTATGGCCAAATACAAGGTGAGATGATCATTTGACTAGTATTTATACAAGGTCAAATTACAAGTTTATGGAAGTAGAGAAGTTGAATATCAAGATAGAAGATCAAAGCAGAGGATGTTAGGATGGCTATAAATCCATATCATGGAATCATGTGATTCATTACTATGATTTAAACATCAAAATAAGGGTAGAGGTCTGAAAATTAAAGACAATAAGTAGAGAAGTAAAGCAAAATATATGAGGCTATCATAGAAGAGCAGAGTAGAGGATGTCAAGATGGCTATAAATACATACCATGGAATAATGTGATTGATTACTATGATATAAACATCAAAATAAGGGTTTAGGTATGCAAATAAAAGACAATAAGAAGAGAAGTAGATTAGAATATATGAGGTTATCATAGAAGAATAAAGATGTGTTAGAAATATGAGTATATTGATGAGACTTGTGATTATAAGAGAAGGTGTCTAATATGCAGAGATGAAATAGAGAGATGTGTATGAAGATTAGAAGATAATAAAAAATTAGAAAGAGGACCATAATCTATTGAATACTACAACAAGGAAAAATATGTAAGGTAGAAGTCTACTTGTATAAGTGGGTGATAGGTCAACAGGTCACTGAGTTGGTGTTGAGTCACTAAGGGAATTGGTGCTTCCTTACAAGTGGGTGCTTGTTAAAGACTCTATCAAGTTGGTTCTTAATATACTAGGGCTGGTGTTCCAATTTGAGTGGGTGATCAACTAAATTTGATTCATTACTTTATAAGACTATGTGTCTAAGCTATGGTTAGTGGGTTTTATTCCTTATGAGATTTTCCCACATATACAATGTGTTCATACTTGTTATGTGTATATTCTCATTACTATGCTTTTAGAATAGTTGATATTGCTCATATGATGTTGTTGATTGATGAATGATTAGAAGATCTATTGAAGTTAAAGTAAAAGTTTATAAGAATAGTAATTCACATGCCCTCTCAGTGATTACATCTCTAACATAATGTCATCTAGAAAGACCAAAACAAAATGATCAAGATAATCTCTGAACACAATGTTCATAAGATTCATGAATGTTTCTATAACATTTTTCAACCAAATGGTAACACTATGAACTCATAGTGCCCATATCAATTACTAAATGTTGTCTTAAGAATATTCTCATTCCTATCCTCAGTTGATGGTATCCTACTCTAAGATCAATCTTAGAAAATATTGTCACTCCCCACATTTAATCAAAAATGTCATCTATATGAGGTAGAAAATACCTATTTTTTATAGTTGCCTTATTCAACATTCTATAATCAATGCATTATTGAAGAGTATAATCCATTTTATTGAAAAAAACAATTGGTTCATCCTGTGGTGACACACTAGGACTAATCAAACCCTTAGGCAATAATTCTTGGAGTTGAGCCTTCAATTCAACCAACTCATTAGTTGTCATCCTATATGGTGCCTTCGACTGTTGTTATGAACTAGGTATGATATTGATATAGAAATTAAACTCACGTCTAGTAGGCATTCCTAATAATTATTCTATAAATACATCATGAAAATATCTAAGAAATGGGTAATATTTGAGAGATGGTTCCTTAGGTTCTTCCATTTCATTTATATTTATGATAAATGCTTGGCACCATTTTCTTTGGGCTCTCTTGAATTGCAGTATAGAAATATGCCTAAGCCTCAAATCTCTTTTCTTGCCCTGAATTTGTGTTTGGTTTCAAAAATCATCCAAAAACTCAACCTTATTCAAGTAGAAGTCAACCTTGGCCTTATGTTTTGCAATCCATTTGACTCTTAAGATCACATCATATGACCCTAATGGTGTTACATATAGATCCACTATTATTGTGAATTTGGGCAACCTAATCTCTACTTCAACTAAACACTTATCAATCATGAATTTTGATTCGTTCCCATACTATACTGACCATGCATTTTCCATTACTCTAGCTCTCCTAAATAAATTACTAAGCATTTTAAGAGCTATAAAACATTCTATAACCCCTGTATCTATCAAAATGGAAAATGGACATTCAAACATAGTACCTAACAATTTTTTTTGTAATGCTTAAAATTTGGCTTGTTGATTATCAACTACTACATGAATACATTATTTTAAAATTCCCTACTGAGGAATGGGACCTTTTTTATTTGACTTATCCTAAGTGAAATCATGAGTATAATGGTCATTACACAAATGAAACAACCTCTAGGTGGTCCTTTATTATCAATCTATTGGTTTCCCTTGAAAATGCCTTTGAAACAATTGCCCAATTTTTTGTTGCCTAAACTATTGTTGAATTTGGAATTCTAAAATTTTAACTACTTTATGGAGTCTCCACTACTCTACTTCCAATTATTATTTTGAAAGTTGACTTAAAATTTCTAAACTTTTTCTTGAACTTGTCCCTAGCCTGTGAAAGAGACTTCAACATTTGTTCATATTTAGCCACCTTCTTAAAGACTTGGTCCATGGTTGAGGGTCAATAAACATCCACCTCTCCATCGATCTGGGTTCTCAATCCCATGATAATTTTTTTGATCTTAAACATCTCATCTGCCTGTTATTGAGGTACATACTTTAGAATTTTGATAAACTAATCTCAGTACTCATTCACCAATATGTCTCCCTACTTCAAATTTTATAAATATATGATCTTGTGATCAAAATAAAGTTGTGAAAGCCACCATGAACTAAATAAAGTCAAAAACTAATCCCAAGTATTGGTGGTTGAGTTAAGATTCATTTCTAACCTCTTGTTAGCCCACCATGTAGCTACCTCACTAGCCAACTTGTATGTTCCCCATACTGATTTAGTGGCCTCATAGTAGTTTCAAATCTTAAAATACTTTTACATCTTAGTCAACCATGCTTCATCTTTATCACCTAGAACATTTCCATCGAACTTAGGTGGGTTCACCTTCTTAATGTCTCTAGCTAACTCTATAGCTACCTGAGATCTCACATCTTGAGGGTTTTCCTACTTAGTAGGATGCTCTTCAAGTACATCCTAGTGTTCTTCCTCTTCATGGCCATGAAATACCTACTCAAAGGCTATAATCTGATCCCTATTCTTATTTATGGCTATAATAATTTGATCCATCTTTATTGATTACTCAATGACAAATAGATTAGGATCAAACAAATGGTTACTATCATAGACATTCGATTGGCCCTTTTCAAATACTCTAGATTTCACCATTATCCTTATTATAAATAGAAGGGTATGAGAATATTAATGGACTCATTAGATCCTAGAGTTTGAGAAATAACTCTGATACCACATGTAACATCCCCACTGGGATCTACTTACAAATGTGTGATTTTTGTTAAAAAATTAAGCAACATATACTTCCATTAGATTACACCTCAAGAATCTAATTAGTGACCATATTAAATACTCTAAGTAAAATAACTATAATTAAGAATATTAAATAATACATCATTGATCACTATCATCATTAGAAACACATCATAATTGTTTATACAAGGTAATTACAAATATCTAGCCAATGCTGGTACAAACATATAGTCCCTATTGTCAATGCACAATAAATAATTAATTACAACTCATCATGATAATGTTTCAATAATAAATATAATACAATGTACATATATAAGATACATGGATCCATAGAGCATAAGGTCCTAGGATTCTAGTATTTATGGCAATCTCAAGTGTCATCTCAAAAGTAGTACTGCTATGGGGAGGGAGAGCATCATCCAAGAACTTTTACACACCAACCAGGGAGCAATGATCCCCCATAAAAATCCTATTACGAAATTTCTATCCCTTCATAGATAAGTAGATAGTGATGTTGTAGTAATCTAGAGAGACAAGCTAGCACCTGCATGTTGTATGATTTATAAAACTAAACATGTGGTGTATCATAAAGAAACCCATTCTAATAAAGATATTGTATAAACATGTAAATCATACTCATGAAATGACAATGTCTTACTTAACATTACTTTGGAAAAAGTTTTCAATAATTAATTATCAAAGGATCAATTAAATTCATACACACCACTTGATTGAATTACCTTCATCTAGTATTGTGATGCTAGTAAGCTAGTGAAATCCATCTCACTAGTTACTCGGTATCATCAATGTGAGATTTGAATAACTTAGTATAATCAATTGATTCATATAAACTAAATCCTACTAGCAATCATATAACATGATAAGCATAGGAATAATCTAAATTCATACATTTATTCCATAAAATGTATGAATTAATCTCACAATATTATTTATCACATAAATAATATAAATAATAACTACAATCTATACCATGCAGGTATAATATACATCTAAATCAAATTTCTAATTACTATAAGTAATTTTCAAACATATTGTAGCTTATGATAACCCATATTATCATATTCTAGTGTTCTTAAGCACAACTAATAAATACCACATCTAGTCATAATAAAGTAGTATAAATCAATGGAAGTATAAGCTTCTATTCAAATAACTAGATATAACAAAGAAAGTCTTTAGTTCTCATAAAACATATAATATTCCACTCTAGCATCTGTTATACTCTTAGGGATTTTTATGCACACATAAATAAGGTTATATTATTCATAAGTCTATGACTTAGTATTGAATCATCAACATAATTATATGTGTTTCCATACTACACACACACACACAGACACATATGTACACTTCTGCACGTGTAATATATACAGTTTCATTACTAATTAACTGGAATCATAGTGTGTGTGTGTGTGTGTGTGTGTGTGTGTGTGTGTGTGTGTGTGTGTGTGTGTGTGTGTGTGTGTGTGTGTGTGTGTGTGTGTGTGTGTGTGTGATGAATTATACTCATGAATGGTAACATTTTCACTTAGCTTACTTGATATCCTATCAAGTATCAAGTATCAAATAAGATATATTATATTTTAAAAATGTATCTTGCACATTCATTTAATTGTTACATTCAAAATAAATGATATATATTAATATATATCCACATATTTATCAATATTTAAACATGATTTACCTTTGAGATTATGAAATGAATAGTCAAGGTCTCATCTTATATGATAATTGAGCCACTTAATTTTGCATACATATAAGTGTAGATAGAACATTCATGGTTTCTCATTCCACTCTCCATGGTTAGCATAGTATAGTCCACTCCATAAATCATTAATAACTTTGCAATTGTAATAGATGTGTGTGTGTGTGTGTGTGTGTGTGTGTTATAGAAGAACCATAAATATCAAAGGCAAATATATCCTGTTAGATATACTATTACCTTTATAACAAAAGATTAAAAATAAATATTTTATACTATTACTAATACTTTAATGATAGTAATAATTTTGATAGTAACCTCAATAATATTTGTTATGCATAATAACTTCAATATTTTATTAAGACATTGTAATCACAATATTATTTTTACACTTAGACAATTTTAACAAATTATTACAATCAGATGTTGCCATAGATATATTTATGTGATTTGACAAATACTCAAATTTAAACTATAAATAGGCAAGGATCTAAATTCAGCAATGTTAGAATTAAAGTTTATATAGAGATTTAACATATCCCATGAACTGGTAATAGTTATAATATCATCTTAGATAGGCATATCTAATTTTATATGATAATTTATATCTATAAACTACTGCTATACATTCTATTGCCTGCACCTTGTTAATTTATTCTAATATATAAATTGCCATCCATCTAGTTTGATGGGCAAAGACTTTACACATGGTTCATTGTAATGTCCAATTTTTAACTTATACGTACCTTCTACCTAGATACTAGTGAATTTTACTCATTTCTAAGTTTCAAATCACCGTGGAGTATATTTTGACAATATTTTTTAAACATAACTTCTGAGTTCACTGCATATAGAGACATAGTGTTGTGACTTGTTTCATGACCAGGGTATATAGTCTTTATGCATATATTGACTTAGTTTAGAATTGTTCTCTTTATTATATTTAATATATATGTAGATCGACCCAATTTATCTATTATGTAGATCATAGTTATTATATTTTAAAAAAAACATATATCTACTATTTTTTAACCATGACACATATCACAGGTTTATCAATATTCCCTAAATATATAAATTGCCTACTTATACAGCTGCATAACAAAACATCTAGATCATTGTATTTACATAGTTCACTGTTATATGTTATTGGCTTCCTATGGCATGAATGGAATCTATAGGAAACTATTTTTTTATTGTGTGTGTGTGTGTGTGTGTGTGTGTGTGTGTGTGTGTGTGTGTGTGTGTGTAATAACATCCAATCATGTATTCATTGTATCTAAGCACATGGAATTTCAAATATTTTAGAAGGACATTGTGCCTACATTTTCATACCATAATATTATTAGAATATAACATAGAAATTAATAGCAACACCTGCTTGGAATTGATCCACTTTTCTTCTTCTTGATTCTTTATCTTTATTATTTGCTCACTGCGTCCCTTTCTTTCTACTTCTCCTTTGTATGGTGCACCTCACTTTATTCTATTTCCATATATTTTTTTATTATTCTCATAAAATGAAAAAGAGTGTAGTTTTGTTTTTAGATTTTCCCTTTTTATTTTTTTAATTTTATCAATGTCTTTTTTTCCTAAATTAAAACATTTCCACTTTCTCTTTATTTACTATTGTTTTTTTTATTTTCCTCTTTTTATTTATTTTAAGAATTTCTTCTCTTTTTCTTGTTTTTTCTTCTTAATTAGAAATTATCATATTTTTTTAATTTTAATTATAATCTCAACAATCCACATATTTTCTAATTAAATTATCACTTCAATGTCATGATGATTTAATGATTAATTCACAAATCAATAAATTTGAATTTAATCTAATAATGCAAATCACATTTATAAAAACATTAATGGTCATGTACACAAATCACACAATATGAAATATATATAACCATTTAAAATATGCTATCAATAATGTATGAATAACTATCTAATATAAAAAACATCAAAACACACTATGCCAACCATTCCATTATGCATCTAACATGTGCTAGCAAATGTGGTGTATACAGGTTTCTAGCTGATTTCTCTATCGTCCCTCAATAATTTCTTCTACGTCACCCTCTCTGATGATGATCTCCCTCTATCATGATATAAGGGATGATTTATCTTGCATAAAACTCACAACAAGTAGGTATTTATAACATAAATCATGATATACATACATCATAAAATATAACTAAAATAACAAATCAACATAACCATACTGTAAGAATATACACTATAGATAACTCATAAAAATGTAACCATGTAACCTAAGCAATATATAATTGTACCATAAAAACATATATCTCAAATATTATTTAAAAATAACCAAATCAAATTTTAACTATAAATATTTATGAATAATTAAGTTTTTTTAGCAAGGAATCAGGGTGTAACAATGGCAAATATTTTTTTCAAACTTATTGTGCATAATCATATAATGGGAAATGAAGGATGTTAATTATTATTTTTAGAGACTTTGAAAAATATTAATAATATTTTTTAAATTATTTAATTATTTTTAATTCTATTCCTATCATCATATTTATATGGATTAATCTCCAAACCATAACAATTGCATGAATCCTTTTTACATTTTTCAACACAATGCATAGCAATATTTTTATATTTAGAATTTTTTTTTCCACATGGATAACAATGCAAGGTTTGGAATTGTTATCTATCATCTAAACTTTTATTCATTATTTTTTATCAATAATTGATGGTTTTGGGGTCCCTCACCTATAGATCAAAAAGACCAAAAAAATTGTAAAAACTATTTCTTTTTCTAAATGACTTCAGGAAAAAAATAAAACCAAGGATAAAAATACAACCTAAATTTTAAATATGGCATAAAAAAAGGTAACCCAAAAAAGACACCAAAACACTTCTAAACCTATATAAATAGGGAGGAAATCCAAACTAGGTTGGAAATTTAAAGCTATTAGGCTCTTTTGAGGATTGGATTGGCTCTCATGGAGGCTCCTCTTAAGGATATTGAATGGTTTCATGAGGATAAGGAGCATAATAAAAATGATATGGAATACAAGAGTAATCTTAAGGAGGGGATGGAGATACTTTCATAGGTTCAGATTCTTTCACAAAATTTAACATGGTATAATTAGGAATCATAGTCCAAGAAGGCCTCCAAGATAAAGATATCTTATTTTATTAAGGGATAATAGGTGTATCTTGAGGAGTAATTAGTGTCAAAAGAGGTGGATTAAGGATATAAGATGATTATTGGTATTTATTATATTGGGTCTCTTGATTCTCTCACCTCTATAATCTATCTAGCCACCATTGGATAAAGGTTCTCATTTCACTCAACTTATCACTCATAACATATTGGGTTCCTCTCCAACTGACATCCACTTATCCATCAACATTTGAACTGACTTTCTCATCTTCTCTATGATATTAAAAGGAATCACATCAAGATATCTATCCCATTTTCTCATAACTTCTTTTGATCTTAGCAAATTTGGCTTAAGTGCCAATAAGGATATGGTAGGGAAAACATAATTTTAAGATGGGATTGAAGTAAGAGAGGAGGAGTTTGACTGCTACAAGTCTTGGTGAGGCTATTTAGGCATGTAGTTAGAACCATATGAGGAGAAAGTATGAAAACCATAGGACTGATATGACTCATGACAAGGTTGATAGGAATCAAAGTGAGGTTGATATGGATCATAGGGTTGGTAACAATCTTGATAGGTTTATTAAGGAACATAGTATGGGTCACGACATGGCTGATAAGGAGGTGTATAGTAGGAAATATCTTCATATCTATCCATAAAAATATCATTAGTCAAATGAAACAAAAAATATGATCAAAATATTTTCATAATAAGTACATGGGCTGATTATAACCATCTGATTGTATTCAGAGTTGCCATTGGTATTTGATAAATGCCTTTAAACACTGATAGGAGGAAGAATACACTAAAACTTCTCACACTCTTTTGGGAATTAGTCCAACCAATTTTGATAGAAATATTATCACCAATTTTTTCACCCTAATACAAGGTTATTCATACTTCTCTAATTTGGTGAAACATGGGATTATCCCTAGACTTGTGGGTTATCTATAGTAGGGGTAAACCTTTAGATTAAAGGGCTAGATCCCCTTAATGAATCACTTAGGCTCATTTTCACTAATTTTTTGATTTGAAAATGGGTATAAATAACTAAAATAAACTTAAATATAGTGGTGATATACCAAACATTTTTTACCACTACCACACATTGCATAATGCACTAAGACCTACAAGACAACATGAACATACACACATTCTAGACTTAACCTATTGCATCAATATTTTTTAGAGGGGTAATAAATTTTAAGGCTTAGAGGAAAGATTAATTCCAATTAAAAATCCATAAGAGACCCCTGATGAGACCAAATATAACCTATAATAGAGAAACAACCACATGAGACAAGATAAATATGACATAAACAAGGTGACATACATCTACACCTGATGAGATCATCTATTTAAATCTTTATCACTATATGTAGTTATAGAATGAGATAAAAAATAAATTGTTTTATTGATCAAAGGTAGAATAAATGGGTAGGGCTTCACCATACCTAAGTGGAAGATATAAACTTAGCCAAAAGTGGCTCAATATATAGAGAATGGTGAAGAGAGAGAGACAAAGAGAGAGAGGTGTGGTAGAAGAATATTGAAAAGTGTCCATGAAAGTTAAAACCAAACAATTAGTTATTATATAGTCCAATATATCTCTAATTCCATGTTTCTCACTCCTAAAATATCTCCAATCTTCCAAGTGGTGTGGGGTTATAATTTTATTTCGATACCTTGACTAGCTCCTTAGAAATTTCCCTCTTTGCATGAAATGTGTGAAAAATGGACCTTAAAAAAATTAAATAACATTTAAATGATATCAAAACACTCATTTAAATCTTACATGTCTTAGTAAAATCCTATGACCTAACATTCCATCAGTTATATGCATAGGTTTCTTGTAACTCTTCATTTCCCACAACTAGAGTGGTCCAAATGGCCTAAAAATCAAGTGCATATTATTTAACTCATCCAAACTATATGAATGGTATTAAAATATTTTATAAGGTATATAAAAATCCATTTTTACCCTTGGACCAACTCCCAATAACTCATTTTTCTCCTTAAGCCTTCAATAAGCCTAGTTTACTTGTAGCCTTTTTCTATAAATCTCCTTGTGTGGGAGTTATATGGACGATCTTGAAAAAATAAGTTAATATTATATGACCTTATATGTCCTTCTAGTTCCATGTCAAATTTCATTACAGATTTTTTAAATCACAAAAAATCATTTTATTCACTTTAACTAGGCCATAACCAACTTCCATGTCAATTTTGGGGTCCTAAGGCTCTATGGAGGTATGCAAACCAAGAAATGGCTTTACCACCTAGTCTCATTTTGAGCTTATTTGATACTAACTTGAAAAATAAGCCTAGTTTGATAATTTATAAAATTTATTATGCATTTTTTAAAATTTTAATAGATATTATAAGTACCAAATGACCTCATCCTATGATTGGGAAGCTCTCCCCTTCTCAGAACACCTATAAAACACAAAAAACATGAAAAAATAGGGTACTTTTACCAATCCATACAAGTGAAATCAGCATAAAAGTACATGTGGGTAACCTTATTGGAGTCCTAAACAACATATAAGATATGTAAGGAGAAAAATATGTTTTTAATTTACTTTTGAACTCTTCTTTCCATTACTAGTCACTTCAAGGTTTAAGAGAGGTTTTAGACCTATCTGGGGTCCTAATAATTATTCATAAAGAATAGATCATTAAATGACATCCTTCCACATGTAAAAATTTATTGACATACCCATTCAAATATTCCAAAAGTATTGGACTCCCATTCAAAGTGTGATAAAAAAATTGAGCATCTGAAGTTGATCTTCGAATGTCTTGCTTAATGTTCTTAGGCTTAGAGAGAGCTCTACATTGAGTTCTAGGTCTTGAAACTCATTCCCAATATTGTGAGAGGATAAAAAATATATGAAACATCTCTTTACATGATTTTATATTTTTTTAAGTGAAAATTACCCTTATATATGCAACTAGTACACTGATCAGGCTATTTGCAGTTTAAGACCTACCTTGGTCTTACTAGCCCTCAAGGGACTTTGGATGGAAACCTTAGTGTGTTTACACCTGGTATGTGTATTTAAACCTTTGATATTATTAGTCATGCCCTCATTGTCCCTAAATGAGGTCTAGAATTCTTGTTTCATGTTTTGAGTCCAAGAAGATCTCTTTGGTCTCTTGATAGCCCCTTGCCTAAGGAGTGGGTAAGGTTTGAGACAAAATAGTGGGTATATACACTATTTTTATATCCTAAAGGAGACCATGTAAGTATTTTTAAAATCATTTTAATCCTTTTTGACCAATTTTCAAACCCTGATCATGCCTAGAGGACCTTCAAAACTCAAATTTCTCTCATGGTTGGACTGTATGCTTGACTGTGTGTATTCTCCTTTTGATTTTGACCAAGTATGAGGTTTAAAATTAGTTCAGTAAAGTTTATTATTATTTTATCTTAGTATAATTACCTTATTACCTTTTTAATAATCTTAGGTAGACCTCAGAGTCCCTCACATGCACTTTGTTCCCTTTAGGCTTAGGATTAGCCTATCTTAATGATATAGCCTGTATATGTTTTTATAAGTTTTCTTGAATATATATTGTGTTTGATCATCACCAATATTATCATTTATTTCTTAAATGATCCCTGATCCTTGATGTAGTCTTATTCAAACTCATTGTTCTCTCAAACACCCATGTTTCATTACTCAATCTTGATATTGGACCAACTTCCTGATTACTCACCTGTATGTGTGCACTAAGAATATTGACTGTGTTCTTTGGTTTTAACCTTATTTATTGTATCATTTACCCTTGACAATGTCCTAAATTTTATATCCTAACCCTGTCTCTCCTTTTCATACCATCCTCTTCAATTTTTCCTTTCTGAGCTTATGAAGGTAGTGTTGGAGGAGATTTTTTTTTTGAGTGGTAGTTCAAACTAAAACTTGATCCAAAGCTATAAAATGATGTGATAGAGACCAAGAGACACTTCCAAACCATTTCCAACTGATAACTGATTCTCCAAGGTCATATAAGTGCCCAAAAGTGCTTTAAAAGTGTCATTTTTCCAATTTGGGAGGTTAAACCTACAAGTTTGTTAGTACTTGACTGACCTTGAACATTATTTAACCTCTCTCTAACACCAGGGACATTTTTAATATTCTTTAAATGTTATCTCCTTGAGGTGGCATGTCCAACTCTTCTTCATGGGCCAAAAGGTGGACAAAATGTGTTTTTTTTGCATTTGAAAGTCAAACAAAGGTTAGAGCATGATAATATGGTACAAATGACATCTAAATAAACTTTTGAGATAAATTTAGAACATATTAGACCTTTTAACAACTTTGAATATATAATACTTTGTACTTGACCATGGGACTAAACAAGTGAACATAAGACCAAAACTTAAATAAGGCTAGACAAGGACACATATGACCATATGGGACTCTTTAGGACCATTGTAGACCATGATAAGACCATATAAAAACCCTATAAAAGTTTAAATTTAGACTGATTGACCTATTTTGACTTGGGATCAAGATTTGGTCAACAGTTCCCATTAAACCTCCAAAATCATGACCATTAATTTTGAATAAGAAGTGAAGTGGCTAGAAATTTGAGATAATCATCTAGTGATAACCTTGTTTATGTGAATAACATAACTTTTGTTCATTGTTATAGGTTCTATAGGTATATGATATTTTATTAGAATTAGGTCTCATTTCCTTTGCTTCATCTATTTTTATTTATGTAGTTACACTATGTATCTATTTTATAATATCTATTTGGTAGAATCATTAAGTGCATTCACTTAATACCTACCAAAATACAACTTTAGTTTTTTAAAACCATGTAAAATAGATATTTTAAAGTGCCAACTCATAATTTATGGTTCGGTTAACTTAGCTTTGAAGATTAATAATCAATACCATAAAATTCCTTCTTCAAATTAATTTAAACAATCAAATACACCTCTAGTTCAGTATTAAAAATGAGATATACTTAATGTTTTATGTGATATTGTTAAAAACATAGTATAAATTGTTATGATATGAATGATCACTTCCTCAACAAAGCTACAAGTTCAAAACAATACCATTATATACTGAATATACAAAGAACAAATTTTGTATCTTAGGTTCATTAACTTTCATTGATGTGGTTAAGAAAAGGGTGGTTGTTAATTCAAAAGAAAAAATTATTATGATTTAAGACAAATATTTTCTCCACATACTTTCTCACCTAAGACCCATCTCTTATGTTAGTTTCATATACATAATTCATTGATTTATGCATTTAGAATCATGGCTTCATGAAATTATCGATTTCAACATTGAAATGAATATATATTTTTTAAATGTAACATTTTCAGTATGGGAATATACAATTATTAGTGTTTTATTAACTTTAACATATATAGAATGAGCAAAAACCCATTCTGAAAAACATGGATAAGTAATAAAAAATAGGTGGTTAATGCATGTGTATATATAAACATAGGTAAGTCATTGACACTAAGAAGTAACTTAAAATTGAAGAGATCATGAAAATAAATATGTGTGTATATATAAATATATGTAAATATGTGTGTGTGCATTTAAATATATTTAAATATACACATTTGTGTGTGTGTGTGTGTGTGTGTGTGTGTATTATCCCCTCATGTCACATCATGTCCCACTCTAACACAATTATTTAAGCATTAATAGTGGATTATTAGACTATTGATTTATAATTCTGATTTTATGTTTGTGTTGGATATACATATGATGTGTAGGTGTCAATTATATGATTTTTTTTCATGATCAGTATCTTGATGGATAGTTGTTTCATATGTTATATTATTCCTTATGATTGTAATGATTGATTTCATTTACATATTATTTGTAGTTAGAAATACATTTATATTTATATGCTAATGATTATTATTGTTTCAAACTAACTACCCATTTGTTTGATTGAGGTGGTTATAGGACTATTATGCCCTCACATGAAGTACAAAAGGATATTATTATTGGAGAGGGGGATGTAAATACCTACATTGGAGGTTAAGATACTTCCACTGAACCTTAACACACCACATCTAGTTTCATGAGAAAATGAATATTTCTTACATAAATTGTTTGGTAATAGTTGAGTCTTGTTTTTTTTTTTTCATTACGAGTCATGATTTTTATATGTATGTTAAATATCTATTGTAATGTGTTTATATTAACTATATTATATTTGGTAAATGCATGAGTGTTTTGATTTGGTTGGATCGCTTAAGCATCTCATTAGTTAGAAACATTATGTTTTTTGTGATAGAACATAAGAAAGTTATTGACTATGTTAGGTTGCTTAATTGATCTCATATTAACTTTACCTTTATTATCTTGATTGTATTTCTAGTTATTAGAAGTTGAATGGTAGTTATCTTGTTTATTTTGTTTATGAATTATTATGTTGCTAACAATGCATAAAGGTCTAATAAAGACAAAATAGCCCAACCCCTCCCCCCTCCAAAAAAACAAAAAACAACAAAAAATAATAATAATAATAATAATTTAATTATGACTTAGAATCTTTAGAGATTATGCAAATTTTGCTTACTCAGGCATATAGATAAATCACAAAGTTGAATGAAAAAATAACTAGGCTTTTTTTGAAGTTTTGATATTTATATTATTATGTTTCATTTGTTAAAAGCCAAAAAGAAAAAGGTAATAGACTTAGGGTTTGTTTTTCTATTTGATATGATTGAGAGTTGACCTCACCATTTGTGTCATGATGAGGGTTTTTGGTATGCTTCTATGCAAGATTATGGATGAGAGATTACCAGTTAATTGGAAGCATGAATAAATTGAAAATTTATGAATTGAAGTGGAAATGGTGAATTGGTATAATTGTAGGAGATCTTCAAGGTCAATCAAGGTGTGCGTGGACAGTGGGAACAAAATAAAAATAGAATGAATGTAATAAAAAAGGAGATATAAAATGGTAGATAAGGAGATTGGATCTTGGCAAAAAGAAAGAATAAATCTTCTAGTTTTCTCATATTAGACAACAACCACCAGATAATTAGGTTGGTTCACCTTTCATTGTTATGGTTTTAATTAGAAAGAAAAAATATGGGTTTTATTAAATAGTTTTTAGTATGAATATTTTATTGTGAGTATTATGAATTTGGTAGAAAATATTACCTAAACCCAAGGGTTTTTAGGTCTATAACCTTAGGATGGAACTCGATTACATCCTCAAGATTATAGAGTGGAGGGCCCAACCATAACAAATGAAGACCTTGTCTGCATTTAATTTGAAACCTTATTATTTGATTGAGATATTGGGTAGATTTTATCCTATATTTTATCTTATTTTCATCTATTTATTAACCTAAAATATATCCAAGATACTTCCCTTCAGAAAACTACTAGATAGTTTTAGGGTTAACATAATTGTTTGAAATTATAAAATAACACACACACACACACACACACACACACACACACACACACACACACACACACACACACACACACACACACACACACACACACACACACACACACACACACACACACACACACACACACACACACACACACACACACACACACACACACACACACACACGTAAATATGATTATATTTATATTTATATATATAAACACGTGTGTGTGTGTGTGTGTGTGTGTGTGTGTGTGTGTGTGTGTGTGTGTGTGTGTGTGTGTGTGTGTGTGTGTGTGTGTGTGTGTGTGTGTGTGTGTGTGTGTGTGTGTGTGTGTGTGTGTGTGTGTGTGTGTGTGTGTGTGTGTGTGTGTGTGTATTTATGTATGTCTGTATGTATGGGTGTGAGTATGTTTGTAGACCTAGGTATGAACTCTTGAATAATAAAATATGATTATGTATGTAAATAAGAAGTAATATTTTAGTGAATATATTTGAGTGGCTTAATAGGTAATATTGTTGTATTTAGAGTTATTTTTTTACACTCAAATATGAGTGTTAATACATAATTATTGGTCATTGAGACTTTAACCTATAATTTCATTATATCCTTATGATTAATATAAAATTTTCATATTTGTTAATGATGAAATATGAGATTCCATTTACCAATTCATATATTACTTTATTTTCCTCAATGACTCAAATTTTTGTGGGTTGATTTTCATATGGGAGTTAAATTTTGGGAATAGTTGGTATAATATGCAAATGTGTGTGTGTGTGTGTGTGTGTGTGTGTGTGTGTGTGTGTGTGTGTGTGTGTGTGTGTGTGTGTGTGTGTGTGTGTGTGTGTGTGTGTGTGTGTGTGTGTGTGTGTGTGTGTGTGTGTATATATATATAAGACCTAGATATGAAAATAAATAATGATGATATTTGCATACTAAAATGAAAACAAGTTTTAGAAAAAATGTATTAACATATAGAAATACTAAATGTATATGTTTTGAACATAATTTTAAAATATATAGGGATGTTAGTTGAATTAAAATTTATATTTAGACATATATAATATTTTAATAGGTAACTATGAACGTCTAGTTGTTCATTCATGCATTATATAATGTATTTAAGTATGAAGATTTCTAAACAAATATGTACATATAATGGAACCTACCTATTGGTGCTATATATCTCTATTATTGACCATGAATTTGATTTTACCTAGATGTGTATGCAAATTCCTAGACACCCTATGATGAGAAATTAAATCTAAGTGTTTAGTTGTCCCTTTATGATGTTCTTTTGGACATTTGTAGGTTTCAATGTGAGTCTATGATTGAGTATCTTGTTTTATGTTACATTTTATGAAATTATTTAATCTTTATGATATATTGTATTTGTTTTTCACTAGTTCCTAATGATTGGAGTGAGTAATTAGCGTAATTCCAAGGTTGTATTCTTTTACATTTTTAGAAACTATGATAATTCTTCTTATAAAGAAATAAAATGGAACTATGTAAGGATTATAAAAGATCTTATTGAACTATGTAATGCTCATGGATATTCTAAATTTGTTTGAGTTATATGAATGAATTTTTTGTGTATATGAGAATAAACACCTTGTGTATGTTAAATGAGTCATTTTGGTATGAAATATATTATATTATCGGTTGAATTCTATCATCTCTTTTATATTTATATATATCATGTTTGAGGGATTTTTGAAAGGGGATTTACAATGACTCAATTATTTTTATAGTTTATTTTATACACTTGGTTTTACATAGTTAATTTTATAAGCTTAGATTGTCACTATGTGGTTAAGTGAATGAAATCAATGGTATTTTATTTTTAAGATTTATTTTACTTGTTCTTTAGTTGGACTAAGTGTATTATGAAATATATATTTTTCTGCTATTGAGTCTTTATATAAGATTTATAGATTGTATTTTACATAACAGAAGATAGTTATATGGGTATATACATGGGTAATTCATATTCCTATCCCATGATATCATATGATAGTTATGATTTAGTATTGAAGAGTTTTTTGTGAGTGGAATCAACTCAAAATTTTAGATTTGAATTCTATAATGAAATTTTTGTCAAAGTAATGTTATAGATGAGACATTGTCATTCCATTGTTTATATATTTTACATATGTTTTGATGATATCATTTTAATAGAGGATAAGATTCCATGGTATTTATGATTGTTGGATGTAATAGTGATAGTACACACATAGGTTATTATTGATTTCTCAATATCCATATTATTATTATTTGTCACTCTGTGAAAAGTAGGGCCACTCCCAATGGGGAGGTATGTATGAGATAATTGGTCCATGGTTGAAGGTAAGGCACTTTGATGTTTTTCTCTCTATCATCTCATTCAAAATTTAGGGTTATACTCAAGCTATGTTTATAGATCATGGATATTTTTTACAACATCATTTTTATTATTGTATAGATTGTAATGTATATATTTTATTAGTACTTAAATGTAACAAAATTGGTCATTATCATTAATGTATATTAAACATAATAGTGGTTGTGTAATTTGTAAATTATTATAAAATTATGAAAATAGTGATGTAAGATTATTTATGGCTGAAATGTGGACTATATCAATAGGTGTTGTACTTGATTCTATATACTATACTTTGAGTAAGATATATTCATCTCAAAATATGATAGATTGTTTGAAAACTAGATGATTGGTTTACTAGCCAGTGGGTTAATATATTATTGCATTTATTGATTAGATACATTTATCTGTCAAACAATGATTATTCAGATAGTTATAGATAATTTTATAAGTAATATATGGGATCAAAAAATGTGTGACTTTTAGTTAACCGATTAGGGTTGTAACAATGTGGTATTATAGTTAAGGTTTAATGTTTAGGCCTATTGCATCCACTAATGTAAATCTATTCTACTAATTTTTAGAGATGAGAATGACATGAGGTAGACCGGTTGGTGAGGGAAATTCTAATGTGAATACTGAAGTGGATCCTAATCATATAGTAGTATAATAAGATGGAAGACTCAATCAAATACTCATTATCATGAAAAAGACTACAAAAAAAAATCAGATCTAGAGTGAGAAGTTCATGGACCTAAGGAGGAATAAAAACATGAATTTATAGAGGAAAAAATTGAAAAATAGGAAGTGCCTTGGGCACGGGACCATGAGGAAGGTCAAAAAGTGGATATAACTCAAGTAGTTGTAGAGCTTACATGTGACATGAAGCAAGTGAAGCTACCAAAGTTTGGTGGTATAGTTTTGGGTGATGTAGCTAAATATTGGCTCATAGAAATGGAAATGCATTTTGACATTAGAAAATATTTGGAGGTAACTAAGGCTATGTGGGAAGCTTACCAACTAGCTAGTGAAATAACAACTTGGTGGGATAACAAGAAGTTTGAGATGAACCTTAATTATACTATCACCACAAGGGAGTAGTTTGTGACTCTTTTTAGAGCATGGTGGTTACATAAACTCTATTTTGATAATAAATTGATAGATTTATAGAATTTGAAGTAACATGATCTGTCAGTGAACCAATATTGGGAGCAATTCACCAAGCTCTTGATCTACATTCCATAATACTAGAAGGATGAACATTTTTGGATAATAAATTTCATAATGGGATTAAAACCCCAAATTAGGTGTGAATTGCATGTGCATGGACCTTCCACTAAGGATCAGGTCTTTGAGAAAGTAATCAATTAGGATCAAAAGATAAAATCATTAGTATAGGTCATAGTAAATATTAAATAGAAGTTTAGTAGTTCTAAGACACCCTTCAAGGAGAAAATTAAAATTAGAATGGGAATTATAAAAAAATATTAAAAAATTAGAATACATGATTAAGTAATTATTATAGGAATAGGAAACTAGGAGGTAATTTCAGAGAAGGATTGAAATGTGATAATCAAGGTGAGAGAAAGTGACCACCTAGCAGATGATTTACTTGTGGAAGAGATCATTATGCCAAAGATTATCCTCGATGAAAGATAGATGGTATAAAAAAGAATGCATCAACTTATACATCATAATAGGGAACATTTCAATAGTGTATTCATGAAGTAATGGATAATCATTAAGAAAAATTCCAAGCCTCTCCCATTGAAGTATCATGTACTTTATTTGGGCATCTTATTATTATTTTGATAGATATAGGGGCTATTGAATGCTTTATATATCCTATAATGTTAAGTAAATTATCTATAAAAACTACTTTTGTGTAAAATGCTTGGTTAATATTGTAGACACCTAAAATTGGCCACCAATAGCTTCATACCAGAATTTAGATCAATTTCAACTAACCATTGCAAATTAAGCCTAGAAATCACTAAATATCCCAAATTCACTTGTACAAGCCTCATCAAATCCTAGAATCACATTGAGACATCCTTAATTGGAGTATCCCACCATAAAAAACATAAACCTCTCATGAATTCATCTCTAATTATTCCATGGCAATACAACATGCAAACTAGCCTATAGACCAATTAAATGGGGCAAGTGCACACAAATGAAAGATTGAAATGCTAAAAATCTTAATCATAATTAATTAAAATGCTAAACCTAAATAGATTCATATTTGAATTATCCAAGAGTAATTAATGAAATTCTAAAAAATAAAAATCAAAAATCAAAGAATATCCCAGCTTTTTCATAATTGCCTTTTTATGAGTTGTCAATTATCCTAAAATATCTCACCCATGCCTATTCATTGAAAATCATGAGGTTTTGACACATTTTAACTCTAATAGGGTTAATTGACTCACTTAGGTTAGGTTTGAACTCATTACATGACTAAACTACACTCTAACTCACCTTGGGTTGGAGTTAGTTTCTAAACCTACAAATACAAGCCTAGACCTCTTCATTTAGAGAGCTTGGATAGAGTAAAGTTATAATGTTGGTTTTAGAGAAAGATTGCATGACAATAGTGTTATAATGACAAAATCATAAGATAATCCATCAAGCCTAATCCATACCAATCAAGCTAAACCAATGGTACTAAGGAGAGAAGGAGCCACACAACTCCATCTGCCAAAGAATCTTTGAGCACAAGCCAAGAAAACCAAATGAACACATCATTTGGAGCATTCAAGGAAGGTAAGAGATCTTATTTTATTTTGAATTTTAATTTTATTTTCAATTGTTTTTTTTTCACTAATCTCCCCCTATGATCTAGGCTTAGAGATGTTATGCTTGTTAGTGTGTTTATTTCATTGTTTTATCTGAAAACTAACAATTGATATAACCTCCTCTCTTGAGTCAAATTTATATGATCACAAATGTCATGCTTGGTGGGACCGTGAGCACCCAATGTACAAAAGAAACAAAGATGCAACTCATAAATATTCAAGTGAATGCTTTTATGTCTGCAAAACTATAATTTTATCTTTATTTATGCCATATTTTTAATTTTTGAACTAACTCAAATCTACACAGAGACTGACATCGGTCAGGCATAACCGGCATCAATTTTTCTAAATCATCATCAATTATACCTAACCAATATTGATTTTGTGTGATCATTGTCAGTCAGTATGCAAGGTAAAAATGACACACAAATTTGATTTTGAGTCTTCATACAACTAACATTTATTTCTTTATTTCATTACCTTTTATACTCTCTGCCCAACCACTGTGTTACATGTTTTGAGAAGTTTTTATCATCTTTTGGAGTAATTATCATTTTTAATTCCCTTTGGTTTTTCCTTTAGTTTCACAAGTAACTGATCTCAATCCTTGTCGACTGATATCGATTATTACCAATCAGCATTAACTACTTAGTAACTGACATCGATCATAAGTGACCGATATCAGTCAAAGTGTTTTTAAAACAAAACCCAAAATTTATATTTCTAAACATTATTTGCTCATCATTGAAAGTGTTTCTAAGTAGGGGGAAACTATCTAACCATTACAAGGCCAAGGCATGATTGGAACACAAATTTTCAAGTTTAAATGTTTTTCAACACTTCATTTTGGGTTTTTAGAATGAATTTTTCTAAATCTTGAACATTTTATTTTAAGTGCTTAAACTGAACCTAGATGTTTTATGTTGAAGTTGTTTTATGAAATTTTTTACATGTTTTGCACTTAAGCCAAGGGGCCAAGGAACTTCATTTGAATGTGTTTTAATCTTGCTCACTTTGTATTTTGGTGTTTAAAAAGAACATAGTTTATTTTTTTTATTTTAGATGTTTTTCAAAGTTTTTGCGAGTTTCAAATAGTGCCAAGGGGGGAATTCACAACACATTTCATTTTTGGTGCCTTAAAATGAAATTTAAATAACTTAGTTTGTGCTTTACAAAACATTAATTTTATGCCATTTTTGTTTGGACTTGTGTGTTTGTTTTTGTAAAAATTAAGAGTGTGTGTATGCTCTCCCCCCATCCCCTACATGGAACTTGGGTGACCAAAAGTGCCTTTTCATTGCATTTATGTCTATTCCAAGGCATGAAAATAATGTTGTATAGGCTCTCCAAAAAATCCATATGGTTTGGGTGATCTAAAAACAACCTCTAAAGTCTTTCCACTTATCATTTCTTTTCATGCAATTTGGCTTATGAAGGGGAGGTCATTACCTCTTCATGAGTTCTTTAGGGAAGAAATGACCTGAGGCTTCATCTCCTAATAGTGTTTTAACCTCACTCTATGATGGTGTATAAATATTAAGGTACGTATACTATGAGAGTGAGGGAGTTGAGAAGCTAACTCTCTTTTCATAATGAAGGCGGCCCAAGTTACGTTTGGTTAACCAAGGGATTCCACTAAGCAGTCCATGGATGGAATCACTATGCAAAGGAATAGACCCTTGAATAGTAAGTTAATCGATACGAACTCAATTGATATGTTGCATCTATATCATTATCCATGCTTGGGATGAATTTAGACATTTGAAAACTATAGTTTTAATCAACCCCATTTGACCAACCTTCTCAGTTATAGGATCTAGGATGTTACATTTAGATGTTATGTCATTTCATATTTTATTACTTGGTTTATTTTGAGTCTAAAACTTTGTTTGTTTATGCAACATCTACACATTTTTATTTATACACCACTCCTTTATTTTAAGAGGTGTTATGTTGGCCATTTTATCACACACCTTTGCCTTAAAAACTTTTACCAAACTTGTTTATGTGTCTTGATTGAGATGGGTAACATTATGCTGCCCAAATTATTTTAAGAGTTTGAGCCTTGGAGTCTTTGAAACAAACCATTATCACATCTTTAGAGATATATAACATTGTTACACTACTTAATTTGTTTCAAGACTTATCTACCTTATGCCAAATGTCATTTTTCAGAACCAATGCCATATAAGCCTTGAATATTTACCTAGTGTCATTATGTCATTCTATTTTATCTAGCTTGTTGTTTGTTTAAAGATGCCTAGTTTCCTAAGTTGAGTTTGTAATTAGCCTTGACAAGTTTAAATTCAAACATTAATTGATTTCTATTTATGCATTTATTAATTGGGGCTTAGACACCAATCTTTCTCTTTTGGGTTGTGCAACTTAGGTTAATTTGTTACCCAAATTTGAAAACTATTGCTTGGATCTTTGCCTAGTCTCATTATGCCATTCAATTTTGTATAAGCTTATTTGTTTAAAAGATCCCAATTTTTAATATTGTCTAAGCTTGTTTGTTTAAAAGAGCCTAGTTTTTAATATTGTTTGTGCCTTTTATTTTAGAAAAAATAGTATCTCTCCACATACCTTTTGCCTTATGCCTTATGCCAACTGACCAAGTACAAGTTTGAATTTTGTATGCCTATTCTATGTTAAAGTGTTCCAATTTTTTAAGATTAAAATATCACCTTTGTTTTAAGTCTATATTTTGACACCACCTTTAGCCAAAAATCCTAGCACATGCCTTGTTTAAGCCTAGTTTTTGATGCCACGTTTGGCCAAAAGACCTAGCAAATTTTAATTTCTTAGATTAGACCTATTTGGAACACTTTGTACCTAAATTTTTTCATGTTAGTCTTTATTTAGTTGCTTGACCTTTTATGTGTGAGACATTTGACTTTAGATTGTTTTATACCAAGTTTTATCACATACTATTTTGGAGATACAACTCCCCTGGACCAAGTTAGACCAGATTTGATCCTTTTTTCCTTTGGGCATCATTTTTAAGAGTTTATATAACTCTAATACTTTTTATATAGCATTATCATTGACATGGATATGTCTAGCTACACTTATGGTGGAGTCACTTATAATATAAGTTATGATAGAATGGATGCACAAAATGACTTTTTTTTAGTCCTTTACTAGGATGATGTTGTTGTTTGTGAGACAGATCCATACCCTCCTTGCAATACTCAATCTAGGGAAGAAAATGACTTTATTTGAGACCCCTATGAGGATAATGTTATTTATGAGATAGATCCATACCCTCCTTGAAATACTCAATCTGGGGAACTAAATGACTTTGATTGAGACCCCTATTGGGATGATATTGTTTATGAGATAGATCCATACCCTCTAAATACTCAATCTATGGAACAAAATAACTTTGTTCAATAACACTACTAGGATGATGTTTTTTTTGAGATGGATCCATACTCTCATTTTAATACTCAATCTAGGGAATAAAATGACTTTTTTCAAGACCCCTATTGGGATGATGTTTTTTGTGATATGGATCCATACCTTCCTTACAATATTCAATCTGTGGAACAAAATGACTTTGTTTGAGACCCCTATAGGGATGATGTTATTTGTGAGATGGATCCATACCCTCCTTGCAATAATCAAATGACTGTGTAAGAGAACCCTACTAGGATGATGTTGTTTGTGAGATATATCCATACCCTCCTTGAAATACTCAATCTAGGGAATAAAATGACTTTGTTCAAGATCCCTACTAGGATGATGTTGTTTGTGAGATGGATCCATACCCTCCTTGTAACACTCAATCTAGGGAACAAATCCAAGATCCTCAAGCATAGTGTTTGATAATACCTTCAGTTGTCTGGTTGACATATGATCATTTCCCTCTCACCGATCATAGCATATGTTCCCCCACCTATACCATTAACCTTCCTTTAGATTGTGCAAGCCACAAAACTCCACTACATCCAAGGAATACCATTACCATTCTAAGACCTCATCCTTTGGATTGTGCTATCAACCAAGTTCTATGATGCCCTACCTTTATCCTTTTAGGACCTCATATTTTGGCTTATGTGAGAAATCAAGATCCACAATGCCATTGCATTTTACCAAGGCCTCATCCCTTGGCCTGTATGACCAATCAAGCTCCACATTTCCCTTTCATTTTACCAAGACCTCATCCTTTGGCTTATGCAATCAATCAATCTCCACAACACCCTACAATTACCATGTTAAGACCTCTTCTTTTATCTTGTGTGAGTAACCAAGATCCACAACACCCTATCATTATCCAACTACCAACCATTTTTCAACTTCTAACCATTACCCACTTTAAAAAACCCTTACCAATTATCTTGCCTCGATTGAGCCAATTAGTACCTCTCCAATTGAGCCAATCTTTCAAGGGCCAAGATATATTCAAAATTGGTATTTTATAATTGATTGTAAACCAAGGCAAAGAGAACCAACCAATCCATAATGATTTTTTTGAAACAACCATGTATGACGAGTCAACCTGTGATGAATCACCTTTTGATCTTATACCTTTTGTCAAGGAGTATCACTCTGACAAGATATTATTTGCCGAGTCACTTCTTAATGATTATAACTACCTTTGGGTGAATCACTACCTTGACCATATGCCTATTTTTAAAGATCCTCCCCTTGATAAGCTAGTCTCTAAATATTTGTCTCTTGACCTTTTTCCCATTATTGAGGTGTCTCACTTTGACAAACTAGTCTTTGTGAAGCCCACCATGCCACCATAGGTCGTTACTTGTCCCATACTAAATATTTAATAAAACATCATTATAGAAACATATATACCAGATGAATAATTAAAATTGGAGTTAGGTTCTATTCTTGAACTGACATCAAATTTAGCATTAAAAGAAGAATCAACATTAGTCTCAACATCAGATTCAAAGTCCCTTGAGTTAGAATTAGATTTAGAATCAAAATATATTCATGACTATTACAATAGTCATTATGCATGCCTCAAAGATAAATTTTAATATATTTGTGATCCTTCCATAATTTTTGAGGATGAGTACTTCATCTTTGACATAAGTTCTCCTAGTATCTTCTATGAGGATTGTGTTGCCTCCCCCTATTCCCTTACCATTCCACACATCATTACCACCAACTAACATAGCTGTTTTATTGAAATTACACCTCCCAGAAGTATCAATTGAGACTAACAAAATTATACCTTGTTAAACTGCATCTATGTTGATATATCAGTTGAAGAACATTAGGGAGGTCAAGATCAAATTCATGTAGAAGAATAACAATCTCTTAGTGAAACCTTTTCAGAGGTGCTAGGGGACAAGCAAAGGTCAAACTCAACATCTTCTAGTGAAACCTTTTCAGAGGTACTAGAGGAAAATCAAAGTTAAAATCTAATGTTTCTTAGTAAAACCCTTTTAAAGGTGATATGAGAAAATCAAGACAACTTCATTACTGAAAACCTCTTTGAGGTACCAATAGATGAGCATAATAGTCTTTCATTGCTTGATAAAAATATTATCAAAGATAAAATCAATATAGCTTCCAATCTATATCCTAATTATGTGGTAACTACTCTTAGGCCCAAACAACAAAAAAATTGGTGGTCTTACCAAGATCATATTTAGAAGTCTTCAGCCCTAGCACATCCATATTTATGAATCCAAAATTAGCAACATTGTGTGTGCCTAAACATCTTGATCTTCATTTTTTTCCTAACCATTATACATTATATTATCAACTACCATTCCATTTCCAAATCAAACCTATCATCCAAAATTTATCCATGTTTATCATCCTTGGCTGTACTTTCCTTTAAAGAGGCTAAAAATATACCTTGTCTCAACATTTGAAGGAAATAGAATCAATGACCAATGAAGATCACAAAAACATTATTTGCATCCAAATCTATAGCTAGTTCTTGACAAAGAAACTATTTAGAATAGGTGTAGGTTAGCAATTTACATGACTAATTTTTCTGGTTATATCACTATATGATCAGGACATGCATCTCCATATCAACAGGACAAACATAATCATTTACCATACCCAATCCAAAAACATTTACCATGACATTTTCATTTTCCATTCCTCTTTTTTATTATTTCACACCCTACCATTTCCCTTACCACTTAGGGTCAAACCTCTTACCATTTTTACCTAATATTCATACCATCATCATCATAAATAATGCCATATTGTATGCCATTATAATTAGACCAAAGCCTATTTTTAGTCATCTTACCCAAGCCTATTTTGATCTTGGTTCCTTTGGTTTTTCTCGCACCTTCCATGAGGGGATTCTAATCCAGTTTCAGTAGTTTTAGAGTTTTGTGTTCAAATGATAATCTATGAAAGTAGTGTGGTAACTGATCTAGGAAGTTATCTTTCATTCACATTTGACCAAGTGTTCCTGATTATAACCACCTTGTGGCAAATCAAAATAACACTATGATATTACTAACTATAACCTAGTATGGGTAAATTAGTATCATAGACCTATGCCATTATTTCCTAATTATAACTACCTATGGGCAAATTAGGAATAAAACATATACCATGCATTGACCCATCACCTTGCCATTACTATTTTCATTTACATAGCCATTTTTCTAGATTTCAGAACATATTGGAACTTGGTTGGTTCTCACTGCCTTTCATGTTGGTGGAGATACTATGACTTAAGGTCATTTTGGGACTATGGAGGCCATGCTCGATTCACATCAAGGTCAAATCAATCCCTCTTTTCCATATGCTCTCACCATTTTATGAGCAACTTAAGACAATGTTATTGCCATTTTATGAGTGGTATCTTATAAATCTCTAACGAGTTAAGATACCTCAAAATTATAAAAACATTTGTGCTATCTAATCCTAGTTAGTCATCTTCAATCCACCCTATTGGGGCAAATCCATTGTTAGGATGATTTTTATTGATTTTACTTTCAAGCTTTTTATGTTTTTATTTTATATTTATTTGTTTATTTTCCTATTTGTTTTATTTTTATGTGTTGTTTGTTTGCTTGCTTGCATGTTTGTTTGATTTTAGTATTGTGCCTCAACTCAATCTATGTGCATTCATCAGGTAATTCTTTATGAATTATTCTTGTGTCCATCCATATCCATACATCAACATTTTCATCATGTTTTTTTATCATTGGCACATTATTTTCAATTGTTTATTAGATCAGGATTCAGTCCTTATGCATATTTTGGCAAATTTCTCATGGTGTTATATCATGAGGCATACCAAAAAGTATTACAACCAAAATCAGCTCAAGAAATATTATAAGAAATGGAGCCACAGAAGTTTCTCCTTGGTACCCTTAGCAAATCCTCCCACCGCATCTTGATCAAATCAACCCATTGATCATTTTGGTTGTATAAGTGCTAATAAGGATGAAAATCTCCACATTTGTAACTATAATCAAATAATTTTCATTGATCAATTATTATTCTTATATTGATCTATTTCATCAATTTGTGTATTCTTGTATGCATAATTGTTATGGCTTCTTCAGTCATTAGACCATCATAGCTACATTTGTGCCTGCTCATCTTTAATATGTATGATAGGTTATATCCTTGAGTTATGATTGCCAATCTACCCTACTGGGGCATAATCAAATATCATTTTTTTCAATCTCAACCATATTAATCATTATAACCACCTAGGGTAAATAATTATTTTGAATCATCATCCCTAACTAGGGTATATGTCATTGCCACTAATTATAACCCCCTTTGGGCGAATCGGTGTCTCCAACTTTGTTATTGATTATAACTAGCTTTGGAAAAATTAGTATTTTTTAAATCAATGCATGAAAGCATTATTTATATTAGATTAATCTCACCCATGGGTTAATCTCATTATTCTTATTATTTCTTTTTTAAGGACCATCCATCACACATATGATAGCCAACTCCTTAAGGGGGCATCATTATAGGCTTCCCAAATATTGTTTGGAGCTTTTTCTTCAATAATCATCTTCTTTTAGGCATATAGGCCTTCATAATTATTTGATAAGGAATTATTGTGCCTATGGTTCAAAAAATATTCCCAAAGAGGGGGAAACTATAGAAACCTAAAATTGGCCACCAATGGCTTCATACTGAACATTAAACTGATTTCTACCAACCATTGTAAATTAGCCTAGAAATCACTAAACATCCTAAATTCACTTGTACAACCCTCTAAAAACCTATAATCATTTTGAGACATCCCTAATTGGGGTATCCTACCATAAACAACAAAAACCTCTCATGGATTCATCTCTAATTATTCCATGGCATTACAATATACAATTTGGCCTATAAACAAATTAAATGGGGAAAGTGCACACATAAATAAAATCTTGAAATTATAAAAATCCTAAACAAAATTAATTAAAATGCTAAACCTAATTAAATGCCTAGTTGAATTATCCATGAGTAATTAAAGAAATTCTAAAAAATAGAAATTCAAAAATCAAAAAATATATCTTTTTCATAATTACTTTTTTGTGAGTTATAAAATATCCTAAAATATCTCACGCATGCCTAATCATTGTAAATCATGAGGTTTTAACACCTTTTAATGCTACTAGGGTTGATTGGATCACTTAGGTTAGGTTTAAACTCATTCCATGACTAAAATACACTCTAACTCACCTTGTGTTGGGGTTAGTTTCTAACCCTTAAAAATATAAGCCTAGACCTCTTCATTTAGAGAGCTTGGATAGAGTAAAGTTATAATGTTGGTTTTATAGAAAGATTCATGAAAATAGTGTTATAATGCCAAAATCATAAGCCAATCCATCAATCCTAAGCCATACCAAGGAAGCCATGATAATGGCTCCAAGGAGAGAAGGAGCCACACAACTCTATTCACCAAAGACTTTTTGAGCACAAGCTAAGAAATCCAAATGAACACATCATTTGGAGCATTCAGGGAAGGTAAGAGATCTTATTTTATTTTGAATTTTAGTTATGTTTTTAATTTTTGTTTGTTCACCAAGATCCCCATATGATCTAATCCTAGATATGTTACGCTTTTTAGTTTGTTTATTTCATTATTTTATACGAAAAATAACACTTGATCTAACCTCCTTTCTTGAGTCAAATTCCTATGATCACAAATGTAGTATGGGAATTAGCCCAAGGACAAGGTTGACAGATGTCTTGTTGAGGTTGAAATTAAATTATTATAATTCACCATGAATTTTGATCTTCATGTATCACCACTAGGATCATATGATGTGATCCTAAGAATACATTGGATCTTTAGGCATAGAGCCAAAATTGATTGTTATGTTTAAAATTTTGATTGTTTGGAAAATCTAGGAAATCAAATCCAAATCCATGGGAATTAGAGGGAGTTAAAACTTAGGAAAATATCAGCCATCCAATTGAAGAAGGATCAATGTAAGGGATGTCAAACATTCCTTATCAAAATGGATAGAATTGATGAACTTAAGGAACCCACTTTAGAAAACTATCCTTTTATGCAATAATTTAAGGATAATTTTCCATAAGAGTTACTAGATCTTCCTCCTAAAAGGAAATTTGATTTTTCCTTTGACATCATTCTAGGTTTAGACCCTTAGTCTAAGGCACCCTATATGATGACAAAAACTAAGCTAATTGAATTAAAGGCACAACTTCAAGAGATGTTGGCCAAGGGTTTGATTCAACCAAGTGTTTCATCATGGGGTGAACCTATAGTATTTATCAATAATAAGGACACAACCCTTCATTTGAGCACTGACAACTTCATACTTAATAAATCAATAATCAATAACATGTATGCTTTGCCTCACATTGAAGATATTTTTGATCAAATGTGTGGTGCTACAATATTTTTAAAAAATGATCTTTATGTTGAGTATCATCAATTGAGAATTTGAGAGGAAGATATTCCTAAAATAGCTTCCAGGGCTCATTATGGGCACCACGAGATCACATTACTTCCTTTTAGATTAATAAATGTATCAGCAACATTCATGAATCTCGTCAATAGTATGTTCAAATATTATCTTGATTAATTATGCTAGTATTTTTGAATGATATTCTCATCTATTTTTAAAGTGAAGAATAACATGTCAATCATTTGTGTTTGATATTTCAATGGTTATGGAAGCACAATATCTATGGAAAATTTTCCATGTGTGATTTCTCTCAAATAAGAGTATAGTACTTGGGTTACCTTATCTCAATAGAGGGAATTTTAGTGGATCCAAATAATATTAGAGCCATTATGGATTGTCCAACACCCAAAAATGTGCATGAGGTATGTAGCTTTATGGGTTTGGTAGGGTAATATAGGAAGTTTGTTCCAAATTTATCCAAGATAGCTCATCCTAATACCTCTCTTAAAAAAAAGAGCAACATTTTATGTGGACCAATAAGTATGAATAAGCCTTTCACATTCTGAACCAAAGTCTTACTTCAACACCAATGTTACAGATTGTAAATTTGAATGGTCATTTTGTAGTTATAACATATGAATAATGAGATGGTTTAGGAGTTATTATGTAGGATGGTTCAGTTGTGGACTATGAATCAAGGAAACTGAAGCCTTGTGAGGCAAATTATGCTCCTCATTACCTTGAACTTGCTACCATAGTTCATGATTTTGAAGTTTGGAGACATTATTTTTTGGGTAATCCTTTTGAACTTAAGATTGATAACTTAGGTCTTAAGTATATATTCACCCAACCTAACCTCACTACTCATTAAAGGAGATGGTTATATTTTTTACTAGATTATGATTTTGACATTAACTAAATTAAGTGCAAATATAACAAAGTTTTAAATTCCCCTAGTTGATTAAGGTAAATTGTGGCTTTGGATATAATAAGTACTTTCCAGGATTAGGTATCAAACTTCTCACTTGGAGATTAATTATATAAGTTAAGAAAACTTTCATTGAATATTGTCAAGATTGTAGATACCAAGGCTTTCAATTTTTTAGTGATGGGATTATGACATATAAAAACTAAATATATGTACCTTACAAGGAAAATTTGAGGAATATTATACTAAATAATTTCACAATGCTCCTTATTCAATACATCTTAGAGTGACTAAGCTTTTAGCAAAGTTGAAACCATTATATTTTGAAATGGAATTTAAAAAGATGCATCTAATTTTATATCTAGATGTTTGGTGTGTCAACAAGTCAAGGCTAAACATGTGCATCCTAAAATATTATTTTATCCACATTCTATAATTGAATGGAAGTGACAAGTTAATAGTATGGAATTTGTCCAAGGTTTACCTATATCTAGAAATCACTATGACACAATCTTGGTATTTATGGATAAACTTACCAAGGTAACTCATTTCATTCCTAATAATTTGATAGATGATGCATTGATTCTTGTCAAATGGTTTGTAAAATAACTTTATATATTGAATTTTTTTATAGAAAATATTATTTTAGATAGGGACCTTAAGATGACTTTTAGGTTTTTTAAAACTCTAAATTCATCGTTGTGAATTCAATTAAAGTTCATTAAAACTTACCATCCAAAAATATATGGGAAGACACATAGAATAAATAAAATCTTGGAGGATATTTTAAGGATGTATTGCATGGACTAAAAATAAAAGTGGGAGTAATACCTAGGATTTGTTGAGTTTGATTACAACAAATATACAAATCAGCTATAAAAATGCATTCTTTTGAGGCATTTTATGGTAGGAGGTGTAGAACACCAATCATATAGGATAAATTAGAGGATAGAATGGTCTTTGGACCTGATATGCCTGTATAAATACAAGAGAAATAAAAATTAATAAGGTAGATATTGGTTGAAGCCAATGATAGGTATAAAAGTTATGATGATCTGAAAAGAACAACAAGGTAGTTCTCAGTTGTAGATAAAGTTTTTCTATGGGTCAAACACCAAAAGAGTGAAATAAAGTTTTGAAAATCAATAAATTTGTCACCAAGATATGTGTGACCCATTGAGTTTCTAAAATAAATTAAGCTCATAACATATATACTTAAATTTCCACCATATTTAGCCAAAATGTATTATTTTTTCATGTATAATATATTAATTAATCTATTGTTGATCCTACATATGTTTTGGAGTGGAATGCATTAAAAGTTTGGTATCCAAGGGTGGTTAGGGTATAACCAATTAGAATAATTGATACTCACAATCTTATCTTGTGTAATAGAGAAGTATCATAGTGTAAGGTCTATTGGGACCAATATTTTAAGGATAGTGTTACATGGGAGGATTATTAAAAATTATTTAGATTGTTTCTTCATGTATTCAATTAATATTTTTGTTGAATATTTGTTTTATTTTGAGGACTATAGTTGAAATAAGTGTCATTGGTATGATGACCTATTTTAGGGGATAGGATGTCACATCCTATCCCAATAAAAATACCATTTAAGCATTAATAGTGGAGTATGAGACTATTGATTTATAGTTCTAATTTTATGTTTGATTTGGATTTACATATGTTGTATAAGTGATAGTTATATGATTTCTTTTCATGATCAATATATTGATAGATAGTTGTTTCATATGTTATTTTATACCTTATGATCATAATGATTGATTTAAAATACATATAATTTGTATTTATAAGTACATTTATAGTAATATGTTGATGACTATTATGATTTCATGCTAACTACCCATTCATTTGATTGAGGTGGATGAAAGATTGTTCCATCTTCATATGCAGTACAAAGGGAGAGTATCATCAGAGAGGGGGGTGCAGATACCTACATTGGGGGTTGAGATACTTTCACTTAACATACACACACCACATATAATTATATGAGAAAATGAATATTTCTTACATTGGTTTTTTGATAAAAACTGAGTCTTTTTTTCATTATGATTCATGATTTTTATATGTATGTTAAATATTTATTGTGTTGTGTTGATATTCACTACATTATATTTGGTAAAAGCATGAGTGTTTTTATCTATTTGGATTGCTTGTGCATATTTTTAATTGGACACATTATACTTTTTGTGATATAACATAGGAAATTTATTGAATATGTTAGGTTGGTTAATTGATCTCACATTAACTCTACCTTTATAAACTTGACTATGTTTCTGGTTATTGAAAGTTGAATGAAAATTATATTTTTTAGTTGATTGACTATCTTGATTTGGTTATCAGTTTCCATGTTGGTAACAATACATAAAGGTCTAATATAAGAACAATACCCTCAATAGCATATTGATTTAATTATTTCTTTGAATCTATAGACATTATAGGATTTTTGCTTACTAAGGCATGTATAAATACATCATGAAGTTGAATGGAATAAAAAATAGGTTTTTGTTTGGAATTTTTGAGATTTCATATTATTATGTTTCATTTGTCAAAATATGGAAAGAAAAAGATAATATAATTTAGGGTTTTTTCTATTTGCTCTGATTAAGATTTAACCTCACCATTTTTTCAATGGTGAAGGTTTTTAATCTACTATCATCCAATAGTATAGAGGAGAGACTATGAGTTAACTAAAAGCATGAATAAGTTGAACATTTATTAATTAAATTGGAAATGGAAAATTGACAAAGCAACATGAGATCTTAGAGGTCATTCAGGTCGGGTATACACGATGGGAAAAGAATGAAAATATAATGAATAGAATGAAAAATGAAATGGAAAATGTCAAAGAGGGAGATTGGATTTGGAATAACTAAGGAAGAAATATTATAATTTTCTCATATTAGACAATAACCACCAGATAATTAGGTTAGTTCACCTTTCATTATTATGGATTT